>VZQC01000286.1:1432555-1554389 GCA_009823505.1 Rhizomys pruinosus
TCCAGGTCTGAAATTCTTTGTTCTGCTTCCTCCATTCTGCTTCTGAGGCTTTTTCCATTCCTTTCCTCTTGATTGGATGAGTGTTTGATTTCCTTTTTCATTTCCTCTTCTGATTTCTTCAGTGTTTCTACTTCCTTTTGGAGCTTCTCAATCTCTTCCTGTAGCTCTTTGCATCGCTGTTTGGTTTCCTTATCTTTTCAGCATGGGATCTTTTCAGTGTTTCTACTTCCTTCCAGAGTTTGTCATTCTCTCTCTCTAGATCCTTCTTGAGTTCTTCATTCTCTTTTCTTAATTCTTTGATTTGCTCTTTATAATCTTGTAGTTCTTTTAAGTATGTTCCCAATTGTGTTTCTGATATCTGTGTCCTGGGCTATCCCCAGGGGGATCCCACTGTAGGAATCTTCCATAGGGTTGGTAGAGCTTGGTGTGGGATTATCCTGCCCCTTTCCCGTGTTGTCTCTTCTTCATGTTCCTGGCATATGGGTTTCTCCTTGCCTGTATTTCAATGTGAGTCCCAAATGCCTCTTCATTTTGTTGAAGGCTTGCTTTGCCTCCTTCAGATGCCTTCATAATCCCAGTTGGCGGGGTGGGGGGGGTGCTCTTCAGCCCACACCCTGGTACCTGTGCTTTAGCTGGTCTTGGGAGATCTAGACATGTATTCTTTCATCTTCTTTAGAAGATTTTTCTTTCTCCTTCAACCATAATTGACATTTTTGCTTTGTATAGTAATCTGGGTTGGCATATATAGTCATTTAGTACTGGGAATACATTAGTCCACGTTCTTCTGGCTTTCGTAGTTTGCACTGAGAAATAAGCTGTAATTCTGATTGGTTTTCCTTTACATGTAACTTGGTGTTTTTCTCTTGTGGCTTTCAGTATCTTGTCTTTGTTTTGGGCATCTAGTCTTTTAACTATAATATGGCGTGGGGAATTTCTTTTCTGATCTTGTCTATTTGGAGTTCTATGTGCTTCTTGGATTTGTATTTGTATGGGTTTGTCTCCTTTCAGTTTAGGGAAATTTTCTTCTATTATTCTATTGAAGATCTGATCAATACCATTGTCTTGGGATTGTTCTCCTTCCTCTACCCTATGATGTGGAAGTTTGGTCTTTTCATGGTATCTCAAATTTCTTGATTGTTCCACTCTTGTTTTTTTTTTTGTAATTTTTCATAATCTTTATTTGTGTTTTCTAGCTTTTCCTTGCTATCTTCCAAGTATGATAGTCTATTTTCTGTTTTGACCAATCTGCTTTTGAGGCTTTCTACCATCCTTTCCTGTTGATTGGATGAGTGTTCAGTTTACTTTTCATTTCATCCTGTGATTTCTTTCGTATTTCCACTTCCTTTTAGAGCTTGTCATTCTCTTGTAGCTCCTTGTTTCACTGGTCATTTCAGCATGGGATCTTTTCAGTGTTTCTATTTCCTTCTGGAGTTTGTCATTCTTTCCCTCTAGTTCCTTCTGGTGTTTGTCTTTCTTTCCTTCCAGTTCCTTCCTGAGTTCTTCATTCTCTCCCTTTAGCTTTCTGATTTGTTATTTTAAGATCCATGTCCTGTTCCTTCCAGTGAGATATCTTCTATAGGACTGGTAGCATCTGGTAGAGATTTATTATGTAATTTTCCCATGTTTTTTTTTTTCTTTGTGTTTTTGGCATGTGGGTTTGTTTTATTGTTTATATTCTGGTGCAAATCTCAAATATTTCTTCACTGCATTGGAAGCTTAATTTGCTTGTTTCCTACAGATATGTGTTGTCTTCTCCTTGGGTTATGGAGGGCTTGTTGTGCTAGGTTTCCAGTTTTTACTTTTGGTTATATATTGGGAGGTTCAGCTGGCTCTTCCCTTTCTGATCTGGAGATTCTCCAGAAGTCCTAAAGTAACGATCAGGTCACTTCCCTGCTGAGCATGCACCTGCTTTTTGCTGGGCTGTTGCTACAGCTGTTCTCAATAGGATACCCTCACTGGAGCTCAAGAGGGTTGGGTGGCCAGTTTGCCAGTGGCCTCTAGTCCTGGTGGGTGTTTAGCTGGCTGGGTGATTCCACCCTGCTGGTGTGCATGCTGGGCCAGGTACGGCTGGCTAGCAGGCAACAGGCCATGCCCAGGGCAGTGATGAGCCTGCCTGGTTTTGTGCTCTCCTATTCCCCAGGTGCCAAGCTGCCTCCTCTCTCTGGGCCTGGTGAGTTCCCGGCTGTCTGGGTGACTCCACCCCACCACTGTGCATGATGGGGCTGGCTGGTGTGGCTGGCTGGCAGGTAACAGGCCATGCCCAGGGGATTGATGAGCTCACCTATTCCCTAGGTGCCAGGCAGTCTCAACTTCAGTCTCTTAAAGTCTCTTAACTGTGGGCTCCTATAAAATGCAAAGCAAGTATTGCCCTATTTCAGAGGGAAGAATCATGGACACCTAAGCAAAACTCAAGTACAGCAAATTATCTCTAGGCTGGACATCTGGGATTCACTCAAGATCTTCTGGGATCCAAAGGGTTTGGGCAGCTCCCCTTCTCTGACTCTGCCATCCACAGCACACACAGTTCATCTTGCAGGCCCAGGCCTGTTCCATTCCACACCTACTGTTGCCCTTTGTGGTCATCCCAAGGTCCTGGCATCTCCAAAAAGCTGGGGTCTCCACTAAAACTGAGGCTGCACCTTCAACAGTGGGCTCTTCTTACCTCTCCTGCTGCAAAGCTTCAGTTTCTCTTCATGACCCCTGCAATCCTGGGGTTTTCTTTCTTTCTTTTTAAATTTGCCAGATTATTTTATTTTATTTTATTTTGAAATTCTCAACAATATTTTTATTTATTTTTATTTTTTTATTGATGCTTTGTGTATTTCATACATCATTTTCCAATTCAGTTCAGGCATATTTCCCCTTCCCTTCCCCCCATCCCACCCCATCCCATATCATGCATTCTGCCATATTTTTCTTTTTTTTTTTTTTTTGTTTTTTTCCCCATTTTTTAGCAATAAGTGATAATTTATGAGTACAAGCATCCTTCATGTAAAACCAATTTGCAAGAAGTTGTGTCCAAACGCACACAGCCCCTTGGTCCCACCATCCAGCAGAGGGGGCTTGTATGTTCAATCAAGTTGATCAAATGAGTGTCCAGGCTATATTGCTGTAGGTTCACCGTTCACCCCAATCACAGCCCTTACATTCTACCATGCCCGCTCTTCTGCAGATTGTTCCCTAGGCTTAAAAAAGGGGCACGGGTGGATGAGAAGCAAAACAGTCTACTTTCGCTGGAGCTGTTGTCTTGGACTCTGGTCAATTCTGGCTGTTTTCTTTCATGGGCTGACAGTTTGTCCAGGAATAACCTTTCGATCCTACTAATGAAGCACAAGCAATTAGATATATAGGTATTTAAACAGTACTAATTGTTATGGTAGGTTACTTTGGTATAGACACAGATGTTTGGATGGTATGTTAATCCATGAATTACATTGTTTTTCTATTGAATATGACAGGGTCTTACTGTGGCTTATAACATCTCCTGATCATTAGAGGGTGCAAGCTTGGGTTTTCACTGCCACCAATCCTGCACTTTCACCAATAGCCTTTTCTGGCCTCTCACAATGCCAAGCCTCAACTGCTCTCTGTGACACCTTCACAATTTCAATACTGGAACCATGCAGGAGACTCACATTACAAGTCCTGCTTCTGGCTTGAGATGGACACCCCCTGCCCCCCCCACCCTCTGGAGCACAGCTTCTGTGTGCTACCCTGAGGAAATTCTTCCCAGATTTCCCCACAATGATGCTGGGCTCTTCTTCCTTAAGCTGATTTTTCAGCCCCAGATGACCAGCATCAATTGCTCCAGTAAAGCAAAGGTTTCACTACAGGTTCTGGTCTCTTCTTAATCAAAGCAGATTCTTCAGCCCTAGCCAACCAGAACCCACAGATTCTCAATTCGAAAGATAATGCAAATGACCCTGGTGATCTCTACTTCCCTTTGAATGTTCCCAAACCAGGCCTTCATCATCTACAACTCTTTCAGCATAACTGTTCCAAGCTACACAGCAGAAAACTCTAAGCACTCCATGACTTTTCTAGCCCAAAGATCCAAACATTTCCACAGTCCTTCCCCAAAATACCAATGTCAGGTCTGTAACAGCAATACCCCACACTCTGCTACCTATTTCTGTATTAATCTTCTTCTCCATTGCTGTGACAAAATACTCTGACCAATACCAACTTAGGCATGAAAAGATTTATTCATCTTACATCACCCAGGTCACAGTTCATCACTTAGGAAGCCCAAGGTAAGGAACTCAGGTCAAGAATCTGGAGGCAGAACCTGAAGCACAGGCTAGGAAGGAATGCTGCTTACTGGCTTGCTCCCCTGGCCCATGCCCAGCCTGTTTTTTATACAATACAAGACCACCAGCCCAGGGGTGGCACCACCTACAGTGGGCTAAGCCCTCCAACATCACTCAAAAATCAAGAGAAGACTCCACAGATATGGCCACAGGCCAGTCCAATGGAGCCCAGTTGAGGTACCCTGTGTGTCAAGTTGACACTAAAGCTATCCAACACAAAAGCTAATTTGCTTATTGGCATCTAAGATGAAGAATAAAGGTCCTTTTCCAGGGACTCATTTGTTCCTAACAAGTGCTGCACTAGAACTAGGAATATTCATTCCCTAGACAGATTGAATAAATGATTATGGTACTACCCTTGAGCCTTGTTTGAAAGTAAAGTAGCAATTATCTCCCAGCCTATGGTTCCATCCACTGTCTTGTCCTCCACTGTATCTGTCACCTCACAATCTGCTCTGCCCTTTTATTTTTATATATTTTAAATTTATTGTGTATGTATGTGAGAGTGGGCATGTACTTGCCATGGTGTGTGTGTTGAAGTGAGATGACAGCCTCCAGAACTCAGTTCCTGCATTTCATCTTTTTGAGGCAGGGTCTCTATTGTTTCTGCTGTTGTACTGTGTATTCAAGCTAGATGACACACAAGCATCTGGGCAATTCTCCTATTTCTCCCTCCCATGTCTCCAGAGAGGAGTGCTAGGATTATGGATGCACAATACCACATCTAGCATTTTTATATGGGTTCCAGGGATTGAATACAGACTTGTGTGAAAAGGCAGGAAAGTTCTTATGCTATTGGAGCTAGTGTTATCTAGCACTGCTTTCTCCTATCTACTGACAGCAATCTCTTTGATTCTCTTTGTGGGTACTTTTTGTGGTCCTCTGGAAGATTTCTCTGTTGATTGGATCCAATTAACCATTTCCCCAGCCTCCTCAGCTCTGATCCTTAGCCCCCATTCTTATGTTAACCATTTTATTAGTTCTTATCACACTTATACTCATTTAGTCAAGGATAGCTTGAAGTCACACAAAATGTATGATTCAAAACTGAATAATCAAAGAGCATTTGGGAATACATGTGGCAATCACAAGGCACATGTGATTTTCCAGAATTGTCCATTCATAATGGCTCCCTGGGTCAAGTTCCAGTTCTCAACAATTCTTAAAAATGTCCCCAAAATGCATTAAATAGATTCAGAAAAATTATCCAGCTGCTTGGACACTTAGAATCACAAAAATTCGTAATCAATAATTAAAGCATTCAATTGTCGTATCAAAGCTGAACTCCCAATTCCATGAAACTTCTCCTTTGCCCTTAGCTCAGAACTGGGAAACCTGCACTGGGTCAAAGACCATCATCAATATTTCCTGTTTTCCAACATTTTTTTCTGGCTCTGGATATATTAGGATTGTAATGAAGCCAGCCAGATTGTTGAGAAAAAAGGCAGGAAAGTTCTTATTGTATTGGAGCTAGTATCATCTAGTACTGCTTTCTCTTATCTACTGGCAGTAATTATCTTTGACTCTCTTAGTGGGTACTTTTTGTGGTCCTCTGGAAGATTTCTTTGTTGATCGGATCCAATTAAGGACTCCTTCCATCAGCAAGAAACTATGGACTAGCTTTGTCATTGTACCTCAGCTTCTACATAGGGTAAAGTGTTGAAGCACCTGGGGTGTCCAGCTCTAGGGAATAGAAGATAGGGGACAAATGTGCAGAAAAGAACACAAAGGGAAGGAAAGTACTGTTGTTTAGTATTTACTCCTTGGTTGTAGGAAACAAAAACCAATGAACTGATAAGAAACACAGTGCATGAGACAATAGCTCACTTGGTAAAGTGCTTACTGTATAAGCATGAGGACCTGAGTGTTATCCCCAGTTCACATGTAAAAAAGCCAGGTTAGTGGAGCACACTTGTAATCCCAGTGATGGGGACATGGAGACCGCTGGAGTATGGAACCTATCCATACTTGGAAACAGCTCAGTTGATGAAGAAGCCTTCATGAAATGAGCCCAGGCCAACATTTCTGCTGTATCTTCCATTCCTTGCCCCAGAAATCACACCTTTTGAAGCTACCTCTGTGAAAGGCTTCATAGATGTAGCCTCTGCTCTTTGAGCACTGTGCTGCTTCATCCAGCCTCTCCCCATTTCCTGCTTGGGGGTCTTAGTTAAGTCCTGAGACAGACATCAAGGTGAGTAAGGGGTTAAGATTCCCAACTCCTATTTTCAGCATCTCCTCTTAATGTCTCACTGCATTTTTCTTTAGCCTGTGGAGATGACTGGCATATATTGGCATGGGGCCCTACAGAAGCTGTCTAAATCCATTTTGGCATCCTATAACATACAAACACATATGGCTTTGAAAGTTTCTTTTTTTTTTTTCCTTACAAGGATTGGGTTAGGAATCCCAAGGGATGCAAAGCACTATGGAATTAATTCTTCTTGTCTGGCAGGTGATGATTAAGTACTTACAGATGAAAGAAAACAGAAGTAAAAGCTTTTCCCCAGAATGATGATAGATATCACACTGAGAAATTTTATAACGATTATTTTATTTCTAATGGAACAGCGAACAAGCAGCACTCAGGAGTTAAGACTCTTCAGGAACACAGGCCATCTGTGTCCTGTACTCTGGTACTCTTCCTACCTCCCAGTTCTTTTCATCTTTGTGTTTTCTTGTCCTGACACTGGAGAGAGGGAATCTGATTGACTCATTCCAACATTCACATCCAGCCCCATGGGTTCACAAGGTCCACTGCATACTACTGAGAACTCTGGAAAAATATGTCAGGTTGGGTAGATGAGGTCCCTATTCTGGCTACAACACCCACTAATTCTTTTTTTTTAATTAGTTTTTATTGATGCTTTGTGCATTTCATACATTTTTTCCAATTCAGTTCAGGCTTATTTCCCTTTCCCTTCCCCCCGAACCCCACCCCATCCCAGATCATGCATTCTGCCATAACTGTCCTGCATCTTTCTCTCATTTTTTTTTTTTCATTTTTAGCTATAAGTGATAATCCATGAGTACAAGCATCCTTCATGCAAAACCTATCTGCAGGCTGTTGTGCCCAAACACCTACAGCCCCACCATCCAGTGGGGGGTGACAGGTTGTTTGTTCAATCAAGTTGATCAAATGAGTGTCCAGACTACATTGCTGTAGTTTCACCATTCACCCCAATCGCAGCCCTTACATTCTACCACGCCCCCTCTTCCGCAGGTTGTTCCCTAGGCTTAGAAAAGGGGCACAGGTGGATGAGAGGTAAAACAGTCCACTCTCTCTGGAGCTGTTGACTTGGACTCTGGTCAATTCTGGCTGTTTCCTTTCATGGGCTGACAGTTTGTCCAGGAATAACCTTTCGATCCTACTAATGAAGAACAAGCAATTAGATATATAGGTATTTAAGCAGCACTAATAGTTATGGTAGGTTACTTTAGCATAGACACATGTTTGGATATGTTAATCCATGAATTACAATTTTCCCCCCTGTTAAATATGACAGGGTCTTACTGTGGCTTATAACATCTCCTAACCTGTAGAGGATGTAAGCTTGTGGCATCAGCCATGGGTTATTTCTCCAAGGAGAGAGCCAATAGCCAATTAGATTTGGGATATACAGGCACATGGCTGCCTCTGCTGCACAGTATTTCCAGGCAGGTGAGGTGTAGCTGGTGCTGACGGTGGAGTCTTGCTTGACTCAGGGAGACCCATATTTGCTTTATTGGTTTAGAGAGGCAATAAGACCCTGCTGCCGAAGACCTGACGTTAACATGGGAGGGATGTATTGAGACCACACATGCAAGTGTACAGATGGCCTCTGGAATGCCAGAGAGTGTTACCACTAATTCTTTAATGTATGGAACACACTGAATTTGTATATTTATTTTTAGTAGAGTATAATTTTAAAAACTATAGAGTCAAACTTGTATCCAAAAATTCCCTTTGTTGTGGGTCATACAACTGGACACTGGTTAACCTACCAAGAGTCTTATCCTTAAGGGAAACTGACTCTCCCCCTCCCAGCAGCCATCACCAGCCAGTAGTTCCTTAGAGATCATTGCAGAATAGGAGACATAAAGACTGTAACAGCCAGAGGTGCAGTGACTCATATGAACTCATAGCAATGGTACCAGCATGCAAAAGTTCCACGTAAGGGGCTGGAGAGACGGCCTAGCGGTTAAGAGTGCTCACTGCTCTTGCAGAGGACCTGGGTTCGATCCCTAGCACCCAAATGGCGGCTGAGAACCATCTTTAACTCCAGTTCCAGGGGAATCCAACACCCTCTTCTGACCTCTGTGGCATTGCATGACATGGGTGCACAAACCTACATGCAGATAGTCCATTCATACATATACAAAAAAGAAAAGTTCCATGTAAATTCAAGCCAGACAAAATCCCAGCATGGATTTAGAGAAGTGGGTAAGAAACTCCAACCATACTTGAGGAGCTTTAATTTTTTGAGGCAGGGTCTATCACTGACCTTGAACTATCTCTGCTTGGCCAGCAAGGTTCCATATTCCAGCAGTCTCCATGTCCCCATCATTGGGATTACAAGCGTGCTTTACTAACATGGCTTTTTTGCATGTGAACTGGGGATAACACTCAGGTCTTCTTGCTTGTACAGTAAGCACTTTACCAAGTGAGCTATTTCTCATGCACTGTGTTTCTTATCAGTTGATTGATTCTTGTTTCCTGTAACCAAGGAGTAAATACTAAATAACAGTACTTTCCTTCCCTTTGTGTTCTTTTCTGCACATTTGTCTCCTATCTTCTATCCCCTAGAGATGGACACCCCCTGGTGCTTCAACACTTCACCCTCACACATTCTGCTACAGAGAACATTGTTGTCCCACATTTTCTCAAAGGAGTGTGGCAGAAGAAACAGAATCCTTTTGTGAAATAAAGCCAAAATATACAGACTGGGTCATAATTTTTTTTAACATTGTACTTAACCTAATGATGCCTAATGAATCTTCCTCACATCCACCATCAGTACATAACCCTTTGTCATACTCACTGAAACCACACTTGACTAAATACTGTTGATCTTCCTACTGCAGTTATTGGGCACCCTGAGAGCCTGGACATTTGAGGTATTGTTGGAGAATTATACTGTCCACCTGTCTCAACATTGCCATTATTGTAAACGTCCTTCTTCCTGGAGATGTAGATCTAACCTTCCTTTCCAGCTCCATTGATTCCTTTCCTCACCACTGCATTCCCTGTCTCAAGGGACTCACTCACCTGCCAGGAGCCAGTAGGTCACCCAGGGTGAATAGACTGAGCCTCAGCTCCATTACTGAAAGAAACATGACTTGCAGTAGAGTCTTTAAGGGAACAGAACTCACCTTACTCATTTGTCCACTAAATCACAAAGCAGATCATTGCCACCTAAAGTAAAAGACGTCAGCTCTTCTTCAGCAAAATGGCAACTGATTTTTTACTTATGGATTCAAAAGTAACATAGAAAGAAGGGAAGAAACATAGCCTATAATATGATTTAATTTTTCCTCAAGGGTTTGAGTCATTTGAAAGTGTTGGGCTATTTGGAGGAAATTAAATAACTCATTCTATTCCATTGTTCTGCTCTAGCGGTGAAGTGCTCCCCATTGTGAGCAGTTTCCAAATTGTTGCTTCTCAGAAATACTTATCAGCTCTGGTCCCTGGACATGGACTTACTAAGCTGTGAAGTTTTGGAAGCAATAGTGGCTACATTGCTGGTTATAAATAAACAACTTCCCATGATATTTCTCCTCCATGATGCTATACCTGAGAAGATAATGACATTTCATGAATTGGTAGACCATTTAGAAGTCTCCTCCCCAGAAAGAAAGACAGAAATATTGGAAACTGATTACAGCTGGGTGAAGGAAAGTAGATCTTCTTTATGGGAATAACTCAAGATAGGCTGACTAGACTCCAATGGAAGAATGTGCACTAAGGAACATCTGGGTAGAAATGTTTGACTGTATAGGACTTAATATACATGACAATGCATGAAATCCAGTGGGGGAGGACTGTGAGGGTCATGGATGGAGGAGGGATCGATATTTGATTAACATCTACTAAATGGCATACACAAAAAATATTTTTCAAAAGAAAGACAGGAAAATTCAAGCAGCAAAGAAAACCACACTAAAGGAAAATCTGAAGAGTGAATCAATTTGGAGGACAGTACAAGGTGTAGAGACTGGTTGAGTTGATGCTTCTAAAATCACTCGTTCCTCACCAACTTTGATCCTAAGGGTCTGTCCCTCAGCCATAGAGATCAAATGCCCCAAGCAGAATCTAGCAAATGGATAGTTGTTACACTCAGGAAACAATTGATTTGGGTTTTCTCTGTGGTCTGAAGCCCTCTTCTAAGCTGTTTGATTTACTTTGCCCTGAAAGCCAAAAGAACATTCACCAACACATCACACACATTTTCTCTCAAAAGAAAATCATCACTGTTTGAGTCTGTACTCTGTGCATTTTGTAAATATGTTTGTTTTCCTCTCTTACAGAAGCTGCAAAGAATCGATACTGCTCACTGTCATTCAGCCCTATCCCGTAAGTGTTCTGAGTAGAAGTGCCACTCAGTGTTCTTGGGCTTCTGGTCTCATCCACTCTCTGCAGAGAAGCCAAAGGGAATGAATAGCAGCAGAGATAAAAAGCATTTGTTCATAATACAAACTTAAACAACACCATTTCTGTTTTGTTCTCTGTGTTTCCAAAACCATTCATTGGAGAAAAAAAGAAAGTACTTCTCTCCACAAATATCATGAAAAAACAAGAGCTTTGCAGAGTCTCACATGTAGAAATGGTACAAAACCCAAGACTTTCTTTTTGGCCAACTATAGAATCACAAGTCCCATGGGAATATCTAATTAACTTAAGAAATTTTCTGATTGAGATAGGATCTCATATATTCCAGGCTGACTTAAATTTGCCATGTAGCCAAGGATGACCTTGAACTTCTGATCCTCGTACCTCTACCTCTACTGTTGAAATTACAGACATACAGCATCACATCCAGTTTATGCAGTACTGGGGATTGAACCCAGGCCCTGCTCAGGTTAGGCAAGTACTCTACCAACTGAGCTTACCAGTTCTTATGATTTAAAAAAGGCAGTTTTATTATGGCATAATCTGCATGCTATGCAATTAATCCATTTTATGGGTATAAGTCAAAGTATACATGTATGAAGTAAACAAGTAGTTCCTGAATGTTCCCATCACCCCACTGCAATCCCTTGTTTCCTTACAGTTAACCCCTGTTCCCACCATCCATCACAGTTAACTACTGGTTTCCTTTCTTCTTGTATCCATTTGTTGTTACTTGTGAATGTCATACATTGACAGTTGAACTGAAAACTATCAAGGAAAATTGGCCTCATATTTTTGCTGCACCATTATTGTACATAATTTGTTGAGACTTTACATACAGAGGTCAAGAATCCAACCTGTGTATTCTCTGTATTTTCTTCTCGAGAGAAATGCAGAATAATAATATATCAGATGAAAGTTCATAGTATATACCAATATCCATCATTTGGCCAAGCTCTTCCTTTCCCCTGGTTCCATAATTTTTCTCAGTGCAGTGGATCAGACATTTGGGACAGGGAAAAATGTGTATCCAGACTTCTGATAACATATATTTCTGATAACAGCAAAGCAAATTATGACCCTGACAATGTAACTCTATACTCCAAGCTTACTAAGACATTGTACTTTTTGCTTGTATACACACACACACACACACACACACACGCACACACACACATACACACACACTTGAATTTAAGGCCTCCAAGTTATAAGAGAAACAGGATTTGAAATCTCATCCTCAGCCATATAACAGGTAACTCTCAGAGCTTCTCAAAACTTATATTTCCTCATCTGTATGAAGACCAAGAGATAGCATGATGTTCAAGGACTCCCTTGCTCTTCCACCTCATGATTATGTGATTGCTGCCATATGCTTCAGTATAAAGTACAGCTGGACTGTGTTTAGATGGTTTCAGTTTAATCAGATGGTTATTCTCATTTACTTCCAATCTAGCAACACTTTTTAATTTTTTTGCTGGTGACAAATTCATTTTAGTAAAGACACTGTAAATGCCTAGAGCAAGCAAATGGAATTTAGGTTTGTATTACTTTTCCTAAAATTTCTCTCATTACTTTTCAACCTCCTAAAAATACATGGCCATGGGGCTGAAGAGATGGCCTAGCAGTTAAGAGTGCCAACTGCTCTTGCAGAGGACCCAGGGTCTAACCACAGTGCCCACATGGTGGCTGAGAACCGTCTTTAACTCCAGTTCCAGGGGAATCCGACGCCCTCTTCCTCCCTCCACGGGATTGCACGACATGGGTGCACAAACCTCCATGCAGGCAGTACATTCATACACATAAAAAATAAATAAAAAAATACATGGTCAGAAACTTCTTATTTCAAAACTGATTGTTTTCACAATGTGTTATTTTTCCCATGAAGAAGGTAAAAGAGGAAAAAAAGCATTTGGCGTTCAAATTTATAATGTGTTTTTGTGGCTTTGCTTGCTGTTTTTTCCACTGAAGTCCATATGACTTATTATGTATAGAAATACTTCTTACTACCATTGAATCTTAGAACCATCTTTGAGTTGATAATTTGATTTTTTTAAAGGTTCAGTGTCTTGTTTTCTACAAGTTAAAGTCAACATTTAGCCACACCATTCAGGAATGAATGTTACATGGTCTGGTGACCAATATAGCCATTCTGCTGGCCAACTCTAACCCTAGCCAATCACTGCAGATGGATGATCTTGAACTTGCCTTTGAGCAGCTTTCCTTCCTGTGCTGCTGCTGATCATGTGCTCCACTGCTCCCACCTCCTCTGCCTAAACAAATTCTTTCCACTTTTCATGTTTCCATACTAATTCTAAATGTTTCCTGAGTTTCGCTATCTTTGACCCTGCCGGCATTGGAGCTGGAGAGGTATCTGTTGTGGGATTGTCCTGTGTATTATAGGATACTTTGGAACGTCCCTAACCTCTGCTCACCAAATGTAAATTGCGTATTTTCCCAGGTTGTACCAACCAAAAGCGTCTCTAGATATTGCCAAGTGTCTCTTTCGAACAAAACTGCCTCTGTTTGAGGGCCACTGTCCCAGCTTCAAGCTGTCCCTTACTGTTCCAAAGTACCTTTTCCCTCCTCTGAATGGTAGATAAGGATAGTCTGAAATTACTGCAATAGATACATTATCCATAGAGAAAATACCATATTGAGGTAGAGACTGTAATCTTTCACTTATATTTTTTATGATGGGATTTTCCTGGCAACCAATTGCTTCTTTAAAAAATATATTAAATCTGGGTACAGTATTTCATGACAGTAATTTTAGCACATAGGAAGGTGAAGCACGGGGATTGCTCCAAGTTTGAGGTCACCTTGGGCTACATTAGTGAGTACCAGGCCAGCCTGGGCTATGAAGTAAGACTCTATCTCCAAACAAAACCAAAAAAGGGTTTCATTTATCTTCTCAACATTCTTTGACTTCTCAACATTCTCAACCAATATTCACTTAAATATTACAGATAACCCAGCCAAACAGGAGATCTGTAGATTCTGCTTCTGGAAAAGAAAAATCCATAAATTCTGCTTCAATTACAGTATTCAAGTTTCTTTTGTAACTTGCTGGCTAGCAGTTTTTACAATGCCTGCATTGCTTCTGCATGACAGGGTCCAATAGAGATAAGATAGCCAATATTCATACCTTCCTGTCACAATGCATGTGTTTCCACAGCACTTCACCAGTGTCTGGTTGCAGAACTCATCTTCAGGAAGGCCCAACTCTAGAGGAACTTGGACAATAGTCTTCAGATCTCTGAAATTGTACTTTGACAGCAAGCAATTCTATGCATATTTATGCCTTATTTTTAAAGTATTATGGAATGTCCCCTCACTCTACCATTTTTACATTTTCGCCCTTAGAAATAAAATGGTAGAAGGACAGAAAGAAATTCAGAAGTAGAAAAATATATACCATCAAAATTATTCTTCAAGTCAATCAGTGAATATCTTTTGACCTATCTCCTTCTAGTCTTTCTTCACTGCTTTGTTAGTGGTCAAAATCATATATAATCTCATTCTGATTCGTTCACTTACTACTCCATAAGTATTTCACATAATCAAATAGCTTTTTATTGATTTTTATTCATCTGTCTATGTGCGTGTGTTTGCATATGTGCATGCATGTATGCATGTACATGTGTGTGCATTCGTGTGCATGTGCACACATACACATTACTGTTAGAGATTTTGGAGCCAAAAGATGTCAGAACACCTGGATCTAGAATTACAGGGGGTGGTTGGCTTCCTAATGTGGGTGCTGGGAATTGAATTCAGGTCCTCTAGAAGAATGATTCATGGTCTTAACAGCTAAGCTATCTCTCCAGCCCCATCAAAGATTTTTCCCTTTAATTTTATATTATACCAAATTATACATCTGTATTAGTCACTTTTCTGTTGCTGTGATAAAACACCATGACCAAAGGAACTTATAAAAGGAAGAGTTTATTTGAGCTTACGATTGACGGTTCCAGGGAATTAGAGTCCATTGTGGCAGGAGGCATGGTGGCTGGAAACTGGAGCAGCAAGCTGAGGGTCACATCTCGCAAAGAGCACAGGAAGCAGAGGGAGGGTGACTGGAGACCACGAGGCTTGTTAAACTCACTAAGCCTGCCCCCAGTGACATACTTCCTCTAGCATGGCCACACCTTCTAAGACCTCCAAAAACAGTGCCACCAACTGGAGACAAATGTCTGAATACTTAAAGCCTATGGGGGACACTCATTCAAACCACCACAACATCTATACACTCCACACATACATCAGGTTTACTAAGATTTTTTTTTTATCAGCATACTTCCAATGGTTGTGCAATTGTGAACTAAGATGGACTTAAAATCCTTCTTTTAAGCCAGGCGTGGTGGCGCACGCCTTTAATCCTAGCACTTGGGAGGCAGAGGTAGGCGGATCTTTGTGAGTTCAAGGCCAGCCTGGTCTACAGAGCGAGTTCCAGGTAGCTGGGGCTACAGGGAGACCCTGTCTCAAAAAAGACCAAAAAAAAATTCCTTCTCTTTGGACCCTTCACACTCTTAGTAATCTTTTGCTATTGTAAATAATTCTTGAACGAACATCTTTGTCAATGACTTTCTATCTTTACTTAATAATGATTCTCCAGAGTAGAATTTTAGAGGGAGAATTTCTGGATTGTGTGGATTTTGTTTTGTTCTGACAGGTCTTTTTTGTCCATGTACTATTATTTTATGGCATTTTATTCATTGGCTAACTCCTTTCTTGTTTCTTTGCACTTTGCCTGCCACTGTTCCCAAGTCTAGAACTTCCAAGTCATCCTATCCATCTTACTTGAGACAGAAAGTACTAGTCTCTATCACTCAGTCTTGGGTTAAGTCACCCTGTTGGTCTTGACATGCTTGAGAATGAGTCACAGTTCCTCAGGTTTCTTGTTAGCTAAAAACAGGAACAACCTGCTTACCAGCCTTCCATTTTCTAATTACCTTCCAGTATGTTCCATACACTCAGGAGAGACTAGAACTTCCTTTGGAAGACCCTTGTAGAATAGGCTCTTGGTACAGCAAATGATTTGGCAGCACCTGCCATATCTTCCTAGCATGTGTCATGTTAAGCAGGTCAGCATAACCTCTAGCATGGAGCTCCAAGGATTCCTTCCCGGGGAGCTCTTTTTTGGCACATGATCATGGAACGGGCTAGAGAGACTGAGGTGTTTTCTCTCCTGGAGTGCAAGGTTTTGTTCTCTTTATGGGAATGGTCAGTTGCGAATATACAAGAGACCACAGGAGAGGGATAGAAAATTTCATTGCTGGGACTGGAGAGATTGCTCAGTGCTTAAGAGCTCCGACTGCTCTTGCAGAGGACCCAGGTTCAATTCCCAGCACCCACCTGGCGGCTAAGAACAATCTTTAACTTCAGTTCCAGGGGAATCAGAGACCCTCTTCTGACCTCCGTGGCACTGCACGACCCAGGTTCACCAACCTTCATGCAGACAGTACACTCATACACATAAAATAAATAAATAAATAAAAATAATAATAAATAAAATTTTAAAAAAGAAAAATTCCATTGCTATAGTCAAAGAGACTGTATTAATTACCTTTCTGTTGCTGTGATAAAAAGTGACCAAAGCAACTTATAGAAGGAAGAGTATTTAGTTTATGGTTCCAGAGGAATTAGAGTCCATCATGGTGGGAGGCGTGGTTTCAGGAGGTGGCTGGAGCAGAAAGCAGAGCTCTCCCATCTTGGAGCAGGTAGAGGCATCAGAAAGTGACTGGAAATCGGGGCACAGCTTAAGAACTCTGAGGCTTGCCCCCAGTGACTTACTTCCTCCAGCAAGGCCACGCCTCCTCAAAGTTCAGTGATCCTTCCCAAACAGGACCACAAACTTGAGACCTCCTATTCAAACACTTGGAGCCTGAGGGGGATGTTCTCATTCAAACCAACACAGAGAGCAAGTCCCTGTATAATAAGATGAGCGACACATGAGAGGGAACAAAAAGAAATATGGTCAACAAAGCAGGTAAAATACAGAGAAAACACAAAGACTTGTACATAAGTATATTTATTGGGGGAGGGGAGCACTCAAACACCCATGAAAAAGTTCAAGGAGCATTGGGTGTGGTGGTACATGCCTTTAATCCTAGTATTCTGGAGGCCAAGGCAAGATCACAAGTTCAGCCAGGTGTGGTGGTGCACACCTTTAATCCTAGCACTCGGGAGGCAGAGGCAGGAGGATCTTTGTGAGTTCAAGGCCATCCTGGTCTACAGAGTGAGTTCCAGAACAGCTGGAGATACAGGGAGACCCTGTCTCAAAAAGACCAAAAAAAAAAAAAAAAAGATCACAAGTTCAAGGCCTGTCTAGGCTATATTTAGCAAGACACTGTGAGAGACAGATAAGGAGGAAGAAGAAAAGGAGGAAAAAGAAGAGGGAAACACAAAAGAAAAAAACTGGCAAGAAGATTGCATTAGTACTAAATAGCAATATATCAAATTCAGGGGTAGGCAAGAAGGAGATGTTGCAAGACCCACCTCATCACACTGACATTCCTGGGTACTTGGATTGGGTTTTTTGACCCCATTTGGTGGGATACTGATTCATCAGAAAAAAAAATGTTTTAAAAGTTGTAGTCTCAGCAGGAGATGGTGGGTAAATACGGCAACTCCTTTTCTCCCTTGAACACTGTAACTTTAGGGAATGTGGTCTGCCTTGTTTCCTAGAATTAGTACTACAGTCGAGTTGCCTATAGTGGTTCCTTACTTAACAATGAAAACTTCATTGCGTTATTCCTCCTTCCTGTCTCCTTTTCCTCACTCACATACCTATGTCTTTGGAAGCACGTCCCAGATTAGTTACCTGCTTATGAAGCCTTGTCTTAGAATCTACTTCGTGGGGACTACAAATAAAGCCGCATAGTGAGTACCATAGGCTAATTTAAAGCTGCATGGGCTGCAAGGTCATAAACTTATACTACAGTTTTACAAGCCAATCTTCTGTACCTATTTTTCCAAACTCTGTTCTAATCACTTCTGAAAATGTTAGAGGCATACCATGCTCTAGTATGGCCATATTAGCAATAGGAAATTTGGAAATATCCCCAAGGGTTAATTAGGAGCCTGCTGATCTTATTAATTGCCAGAAGGAGAACTGAATTATTCTAAATGGTAAATGCTCATCTTTTCCACCACAGGATATGGAATGTTTATGGCCAGCACCTATAGGTTGCATAGAATTAATTCACCAGGCTTTTGAGTAGTGTGCAGTATATATGATTTTTGAGTAGCAAAGTGAAATCTGAGTTAAAGTGGCAATCATGATTGGTTTACACTACCCTATCCACTATAGCTACCAAAGTAAGTACAGTATTACTTTGCCAATCCACATTAGGTAGTCTTCAGACTTGGAGAATTTATGTTTTGTTATCAAAATGTAATTTAAAAATCTATATTAATTACATGAAACAGCAACCAATCCAGACCAAGAAAAATGCACTAGCTATGGATAGATTCTTATGCTTTTTATCTCAAGTACATTGATTTTACATTTTAATTTTGATCATCTCAGATTACCATAATAATCAGTAGGACATGGCTAACTATGTACAATAATGAAGCTACCCAGTGTGTCTGGCCTAAAGTTACAAGAAGAGAAAGCAAACAGCTAGCAGAGCACATTGTTCTATGGGGTCATGGACTTTGGGAAACATGTTACTCAGTTTTTGTCTAGCTGTGACAAAAATATGTAAGAGAACAACTTAGAGGAGAAAATTTTGGATTCAGCTCATAGTTTCAAATGTTTCAGAAATCTCATCCACACTGTTTCTGGGCCAATGGTCAGACAGAGTATTATGGCCATGGGAGTGTGTGAAAGAGGAAGAAACCATTTAACTCCAGGCAGACAGGAGAGACTGTGAACCAGGCAAACCTTTGAAAGGGAAACCCCTGACATTTACCTTTTCTCTTGCAGTGATTAAAAAAAAAAAAACTTAAGGAAAGGTTGATTTTTGGCTCGCAGATTTAGAGTAGAGTCCATCATGACAGTAAAGGCATGATGACAGAATGTTGAGAGCATCAGTCACTTTGTGCCCACAGTTAAGAAGCAGAGAATAATAAATATTGGTACTCAGCTCACTTTCACCCCCTCCTTGTCTCTCTCTAAATTATTTATCCTGACTAAAAATATTCATTTAATTTTGTGTATATGAGTATTTTTGCCTGCATGTATGTACACTTACCACTGTGTGCCTGGTACCTGCGGAATCCAGAAGAGAGCAATAGATTCCCCCTGAATCTCTGGAAATAGAGTTACAGACAATTGTAAAACACGATGTGGGTCCTAGTAACCAAACTTGGGTCTTCTTCACAAGCATTAAGTGCTCTTAACCATCGAGCCAGCCATCTCTTCACCCTCTCTTCCAACTTTATTTTTTTTTTTAGATTTTCATTTTTTTATTGATGCTTTGTGTATTTCATGCATCATTTTCCAATTCAGTTCAGGCATATTTCCCTTTCCCTTCACCCCACCCCACCCCATCCCAGATCATGCATTCTGTCATAACTGTCCTGCATCTTTCTCTGTTTCATTCATTTTTTAACAATAAGTGATAATTTATGAGTACAACTTTATTTAATCCAGGACCCTAACCCATGGGATGGGGCCTCCTATAGGTAGCATGGGTCTTCCTGCCCCCATTGAACTTAATCTAGAAAATCCCTCACAGGCAGGCCCAGAGATTTATCTCCTGTCAAATTAATGCTGGTTATTAATCATCATACCCAGTTACTCATTTCCTCCACCTATCTTCCTAAGTTTCTGTTACACCCAAAAAGATATCACCACCAGTTCAGAAACAAGTTTTCACCACATAAATCTTACAGGGAATTTCATATTCAAACCATAACATGGACAAACATTGCTATGTGTTTGTATGTTTCTATGTGTCAGTAAACCTGGGGAACATCACTCTATTCTAAAATATATCAAATGACATACATTCAAACAATCATTTCTGTTAAGTATAACTTTGTTGGGGCAAGAAATTTGGTAGAAACTTCTAGAAAAATCGACTTATTAAATGGAAAACCCAGATTAACAGAAAAGTAAAAGCTGAGTATGTGGTACCTTGCACAAGCTAAATATTTTATTCTCAAAAAAGTGCTTGAGAAGTTTGTGTTATTTCATTGAAATGTCTCATCTTAGTAGCAGTGTCCGTTCTGAACAGCTTTGTTTCATCCATTTTATTTGTGCTAAACTCATAATGCCAATGTAAATACTGCCTGCTCAAAATCATTAAGGAAGAATAATGTTTTTCCTTCAGCTAAAAAAATGACACATCAAAAGCAAATAAACTTACCACAGTATGATTTGCTCATTAATCATCACTCAGTTTTATAGACACTGATGAGAATACCACCATCCCATCCCATCAGCAGTGTATTATGACATTTAAAACTCACATTGAACATACTGAACATCAGGAATTTTTTAAAAAATATTTTATTGACCTTTTGTGCGTTTCATACAACATTTCTCAGTCCAATTTAGACTCATTCTCCTTTCCATGGCTCCCACCCTACTGGAGTTCATGAATTGTGCCATACATGTCTTGCATCTTTTTCTCAGTCTTTTTCAAGTTTTTCTATGCAGAAGTTTATTATTTGGGGCAGAAGTTTACTGTTTCAGTAAGTTCTTTGACCCAGACTTTTTGTTACTGTTGTTGTTCCCTCCAATTTGTATTGCTCCAAAATATGCCTATATGTACATCACACATATACCAAAATTATGATGCCTAAAAATAAACTGTATGTTAATTCCAGTACATGTATAGGAATTTACATTTTCCCCTTTAGTTTTATATTACTGTAAAATATGCATACATACCCTCCACCCATATACCAAAATTACAAAATCTGACAATAAGTGGTAGGTTAATTCTAGAGCCTGTTAAGGGATTGACCTTATAATAGCTCAGGTGCTTTCAGATAAAAAGAAATATAACATTAACATTACTCAGTTTGAATTTTAAGGATCACATGCTGAGAAATCATTTGTAATTTTGTTTTCTAGGAGGACAGCCATTATCTTTTTAGTATTTCATTTTTATTTTATATGTATCACAATTTTGCTTGCATGTAAGGTCACCCATATCATGCAATGCCCATAGAGGCCAGAAAAAGGTGCCAGGTCACCTGAACTGTAATTTTGGACAGTCGTTGGCCACTATGTGGACACTGGGAATGTAACCTGGATCCTCTGGAAGAACAGCAAGTGTTCTTAACCACCGAGCCATCTGTCCAGCCCCTGCAACCATTATCTTTCAAATGTCTTGCATAAATGAGAGAACTGAAGCTCTGGAAGAAAAATAACACATCCATTTCTTCTAAGACACTGTTCACAGTTCCAAAAGTTTCAGAGAGCTGTGCAGCAGAACTTTAGAAATGATATCACCTAAGGCAGTGGTACAAATCTGCAATTCAAGCTTGGAAAGGTTATGCCAGGAGGACTGTGAGTTCAAGTCCAGCCTGGGCTACATAGCAAATTCTAGGCCAACCAGACTTGTGAATTAATAGCAAGACACTGTCATAAATCAAGGGGAAAGGATTATAAAATAATAAAACACCTATAAGATAAGGAAGACTATGAAGTCCATAATTTAACTTTTAATTATAAGCTAATGTCTTCCCTCTACTCTGCCCAGTAAGAACAGATATCACAGATTACTAACATTAGGCTGAAACTCAGGTTGTATGGATATAAACCATGACTGCTTAACAGAGAAAGAACATTCTATACTTCACGGCTAATGTGCTCACATATTCTTAATATGAACAGCAGTGGTATTATTGGTCATGTTAGAACTATGAAAAGATTATCTTCCCTTCACCCCCTTCAACTGAAATGAAATGAAGTTAATGTCCAACCCATCATAAACCTTACATTAGATCTGAGTGTCACCTCACTTGTATATTGTGTCCAGAGCTCTGCATGAGAAGCAAGGCTTAAGATCCTTAGAAGTGTACTCATTAAGAACACGGAATCTACTGTATTTCTGGTCTGGTAACTAAATCAGGATTGTTAATTTATAGTCATCACAGGGTTTCAATCACATCCATAATTTGAAGTTTGCCCTTGAATCAGACATTTACCAAATATTTTACCCTTTAGCAACAACATTGTATATCATTGAGGCCAAAGATGAAAAACAGCTGTCACAATTTTTTTGTAATGATTCCAGTAATAAGATAAAGTATTTTCTTTTCTTCTAGTCTCCCAAGTCAGCATTTATTAGTGCTGCAAAAAAGGCAAGATTAAAGTCTAATCCAGTCAAAGTGCGCTTTTCAGAAGAGGTCATCATCAATGGACAAGTGTCGGTAAGTTTATAGTTATCTGTGTTGTTACTCAGAGAGTTACTGAAGCAAGGATGTTATGCTCAAGGAAAGCTAAAAGTGTCATTAGAATGTTCAGTCTGAAACTGGTTCTTGTTTTTCACAGTGGTGTCAAATCTCAACATTCTAAAAGGCTTAACTCACCATCTACTTGTCCCTTAGTCCTCCTATCATAGCCAGATTATGAGATGCACCAGTGTGTCCTAAAATACTTGCAGTATTAGAGAGCTCATGGCTTTGCAAAATGGGTCACTTCGTCTGGGAGCACTAATGTTGCCTAGATCATATTGAATATCAAACTTCCATTGAAATTTCTTCTTCTCATTGCATGCTGTGATCATGCTCCCATATGATAGCCTTTTATATATTTTATGTATTTTGGGAAAAGGATTGTCTTTTCCTTGAGTTTTTCCACATAAGTATTTCATATATATATATATATCTATATTATATATATATTTCATATATAGACATATATATTTGTGTTTCTGTGTATTTATATTCCACATGTATTGCATATTATATAAAACCTTTCAATACCTCGAAATGTCAAAGAAGTTCAAAAAAGTAGCACATTTCAGGGCTGGAGAGATGGCCTAGCGGTTAAGAGCACCAACTGCTCTTGCAGAGGACCCTGGTTTAATCCCCAGCACCCACATGACGGCTGAGAACCGTCTTTAACTCCAGTTCCAGGAGCATCCCACACCCTCTTCTGACCTCCGTGGCATTGCACAACATGGGTGCACAAACCCACATGCAGACAGTACATTCATACACATACAAGAATAAATAAAAATTTAAAAAAAGAATATTTTAAAAAACGTAGCACATTTCATATACAAAGCTGGAACTGAAGAATCAAAGGGTTTACCCTATATTCCATAGTTCCATTTATCATGGGCCTATGGTGAGGTAGAACATCATGAAAACAAGAGTTTGTGGCAGAGACTCCTCAGCTGATACTATGGAGGAAGCAGAGAGAGACAGAGATGGAGAAGGAAGAGAAAGAGAGATTGTAAATGAGAGAATAAGAAATAAGACCCTGCTACTTTTCCCCCTTTTATAACATCAAGTCTTCTAGCTTATTAGTTGCTGACTTCTACATTCAAATTAGGTCTTTTCTCCTTAATTATCTCTGAAAAATGCCCTTATAGACATACCCAGAGATGTGCTTCACTAATCTCCTAGTTGACTCTTAACGTAAAGTAGTTGCTAATAAAGTATAAATACCATGGCAGAGTCAAACTGTCAAAGTTTTGAGACTCTTGTGGAAAAAAGCCTAAGGGCCGCTGTTGTTGCACTCTAGACATTTTATACATTCCTGTTACCTTGATCTGTTATGGATCCCCACCATTCTAGACACACAGTTACCATAGATCACCAATTTATAAGACTGTCCCAGCTGAGGAGGGGAAGAGTCTAGGCATGGAAAAATAAGTAAGTACATCACATCAAAAGTCATCTAAAAATTACCTTTTCATTCCAGAACTTCCCAGCATATGACTGGTCAACTGTAGAGAGAATAAGATTCTAGAAACTGCTATCATAGTTTCAAGTCAGCCCTTCCTGACATGCCTCGTGTGAAGCATTTCTAGAGTGGCAATGGTCTCCTGTAGCCTCCTTCTGCTGCTTTGCCTCAGTCTTGTAGATCCAGTATCTTCAGTCATATATCTACTCCTTGGCCTCTGTGACCTCATTCTTTCTGATCTGCTCTTATTGGTCAAAAAGTGACATTTCTTCTGGTCTTTGAGGCAGGCTTATTCAGTGAATCAGTTCATAAGCAGTTCAAAAGGAAAAGCTATGTCACTAGAATGGAAGAAGAAGAAACTTAAAGAAAGAAATGGCCAATGAAAGTCAGGGAACCTATTAACAACATATACCAAAGTTGTATTTGCCCAAACTGTAAGACACTTGCAAATATCTGTACATCTGGTCTTCAGTTCCTCCATCTACAAGGCAGAGGACATCTGGTTTTGCTATTGCCATATTCCCTCCTATCCTGATGACTGTGCAACAAAATACATGTGTATAACACAGTTCACTCGAGGGACTTGTGCATCTCACCCAAATGTATCTCTCCCTTTCGTCTTTCCAATCATCTCAGGATTTCCAGTTAAAGGAACATTCTAATGAATGCATTTCTCATGTTCACTCTTAGTCATATTTCAAGTTGGCATCACTTTTTGAGTAATTTATAGATTAAGATATTATGATATGTTTATTACAGCTGAGATTTACTGCTTCACTTCTCCTTTTTTGTAATGTTTGGAGTGGAACTCAGAGACTTCCCACATGCCAGGCAAGTGCTCTACCACCAATCTAAAAGCTTCAACCCTCAGCTTTTCTCCTTTAACACAGTACTTCATCTTCTTATATTTTCCCTTTGAGTTGAGAAAAATTCCTAAATGGACTACAGTATGTTTCAAAAAATAACTTTACAGTTGAGCTCCTTCATGTCTGTGACTTATTGTCATGGCCACCAGCAGGGATTAGTTGTACATACCATGTCAAAAAAGTGTCATTCATGGTCCTCATTTTATTCACTTAATCCTGTTCTACAAAAGGTAGGGCTAGTGGTTCCAAACACAGATGCTTGCTCATGAAGTAATTATGTCTGTAATAATGATTTCCATTGGAGAATCTTGCTTTTAAAGACTACATCTCATTTTTCTTATGGGAAAAATAGTTTTTGTTGGAGGTAGGTGAGTTACTTGCAGCAGTAAACAATACTCCTAGTGAACACCTTAGTTAAGCACCACCAAAGAGCCACGTGGTTGATGATTGCGAGATGCAGTGTGTGTGTGTGTGTGTGTGTGTGTGTGTGTGTGTGTGTGTGTGTAGTGATAATGGAACATTACAGAACAAGGGGCAGGATGGTTGTAAGAGCCAGAAGACCAGGACACATGCTGTTAGTGTGTTCTAGACTTGACAGGGATGCTGCATTCATGAAATCACAACAAAACAAGAAGGTCGCCTAAACAAGACCTGCATTATGATAACAGCACTCAACATGCCAATGGAGATGGGGGAAATATCACAAGGCCCATCCCCTAGATGAAGACTTGCAATCAATGGCTGCTGAGAGAGAAACCAATTTTGTCTGGAGATATGCCCCCAGATAGTTTATCCAATACCAAGTGGTGAGCCCAAAACACAAACACATACAGGCAACACAAAACAGACACAGTAGGTTACACGGGCATGTGTATGTTTGCATGTGTGTGTATGTGTGTGTGTTTAACCATGCTGAATATTGAAGTAAAGGTTATGAACTTGGAAGGGATTATGGAGACACTGGAGGTGTTGGTGAGGGGAAAGGGAAGGGTGGAAATAATGTGAGTACCATATTCATGTATGACATTCTCAAAACAATAATATAATAAGCCAGAAAAAAAGACATAGTCATGTGTTGCTACCACTAAGAGGAGAATCGTAATTTGACTGACCAGAACAACCACTACGCTTTTCTGTTATATAGGAAACTGTTAAGGACAATTCACTTCTTTTCATGCCAAATGTTTTGAAAGTCTATTTGGAAAATGGACAGACCAAATCCTTTCGCTTTGACTGCAGCACCTCCATCAAGGTATGATGACATGCAAAGCTCTGGGCCTGGACTCAGCCAGACTCAGCATGAAAGGTTCAGCTATCCCTTTATTTTTCAGACCTGTTGGTTATTTCCATACAAGTTCATGTACAAATATGTAAAATCAAGCCAATACAAAAATGCCTTCATGAAGATTTTCTTCTTTATATCCTTATTGGTGTTATCAAACAATATTATATGCTATCAATAAAGAAACACCAGAACTAACCATTTTCATGCAATAACAGATTATATTAAAATAGAATGACTGTCACCAAGAAGGTCTGGCACCTTGCCCAAAGCCAGCAAGATTCCTCAGCATTGTCAGCCAGCAAGAAGATTAAGATGTTAACTGTTAATTGAATATCTGTCACTTTGGTGTCCAGGAAAAAAAGGGGGGGGTAGAATAATGTAAAAGTAAAATTTCCTTCAGATCGTGGTAACTAATTTCATGGGAATGCTACATAACAACCCAGAACTAAGGCATACTTCTCAGGAGGATGAAGAAAAGAAGAGGCATCATGCAATCCCATGATTTCAGAGCCATGGGTAAATTTTATATGATAGGTATGGTGGCAAAGCACATGGATCACCCCCCATGCTTCCTTCCTGGAAAAGAAAGTGCCTATTCTCCTTTTTTATTGAACAATAGTATGTTCAGAAATTGATTGTTGTCTAATGCCTCATCAGCCTAAAATAGGCTTTCTTCAAATGGTACATTAAAGAAGATTTTTTATAGAGGTAAAAATGTACCTAGTGATGATCTGTACCATAATCTATCAAGAGAATATTAAGACTGTGTTTAAAATGTCTATCAATAGTCAGCCACTAATTCTCAGTGTTTGAAAGTACTCAGTGTCGATCTCACCTGTGGGAGTCTCGCTGTGCATTGCTATTGTCATGATACTAGCAGGTGGCTGTGTTTGAATCACCTTAAATATGTAGTGATTCAGTAGACAACAGAACAGACAATATTAGCACATGGATATAGAAGCATTCAATCATCTTTAATCACCCCAAATGAAATTTAACTACTAATTTGAGACAGTAGTGACTGACAAAGTCCCTTTCATTTTCTCCTATTCACTACCAATGTATATGAGATGATAGTTGATCTAATTATTGATCAATTAACTTAGGGGTCAGAAAACTCTTCTAGAAAGAGAAAGAGAATAAGCATTTCAGGCTTTGGAGCCCATGTCTTGGAAATATTTGTTTTTCTCTTACATCAGGAAAGCAACCACGGAGAGGTATTATTGGGAAGTCCCCAAGACCATCTTCAGGCTTAATAATTTATTTGAATAACTCAACTATTTGTTAACATCACATTAGAGTTCATAACAGCAAATAAATACAGGTTAGACTCAGCAAAGGGAAGAAACACATAAGCAGAAACTGGGAGAACTCACATGCCCAGCTTCTAGTGTCCCTCCCTATGGACACCAATAAACAGGATTTTGTTCTCCAAGAAACGATATGCAACACTATGCACAGAATACTGCCAACCAAGAAAACTCTCCTGAGTCTTGATTCTCAGAGATTGTCGGGGGAGGCGGGTTGGCCACATAGACACAACTGACCAATTCCATAGCAGCCTTAGTATCTAGCCCCTCAAGGGATCATGGTGAAATTGCATGGCCTTCGACTCCTTGTGTGAAACCACTGTTACAATAGACTCCTATGGTCCCAAACCTCAGCTAATACATCATGAATCCTCCCAGTCAGACCATTCTGAGAACTGAGAGGTTCCTTCCCAAGAGTGGCAGTGCAGAGCCATGTTTTTGTTTAGGTAAGGTTAACCCTTTACTGCAGAGACATTTTGTCAACAAATGAACAGGACCACTGGGACTGATAGGCCATGGTTTTGAAGACCCCAGAACCAACGAGGAAAGGCACATTATTGCCAATCTCTCTGCCCCTATGGATTTATTGTGTGTTACCAATTGTTCAGCTCCTTACTGTTAGATCCCTCTACCTCACTTGAAGACATGGATTAAGACTTGAATGCATTTCTTACCAGAAGTCAATCTAAATTTAAGAAAGCTCTGTTGTTATTTCCCTCCGGCCTCTTTTAGAGAAAACCACACTACACTGATTTTGATTTCCCCGAGGATTACAGGTGACAATGAGAAGACAAGGAGCCATGTAAGAGTTCACCTCAGATTGAAGTTATCTTATCTTGTACCTAACAGATTTATTATCACAATAGACACTGGTTGGTAGGAGTAAAATAGAAATAGTGGCATTGTGAAAATAAGGTGACACTGTTTAATAAAATTCACCAAAATTCTTTTTCAAGAGTTACAATACGGGGAAAAAAAAGTACCGGTATCATTTCCCACTGTCTTCCCTGTTGGTTCAAAGAATGCTTCCCACATGCATGCTACCACACACAGGCTAGCTTGCTTCTCTCTTTCCTGGCCTTGTGCGAAAATTGCAAAGCACAGAGCCTTCTATGACATTCAATACAACCAATGGACTTTTGTTGAATGGGGTTTCTTTGGTGGCTAGGATAGGTGAAGAAATGGCAAAAGGGCCATGGAAGAATCAAAAGCAGAAAAGTCAGCTTAAAAAAAAACTTTACATATGGGTAAGTTTTTCTACCTTAGCACTGTTGAGTTTTAGAACTGATAATTCTTTGCTAGGGATGCCCTGTACAATGTAAGATACTTAGCAACATTTCTGCCCTCTCCCCACTTGGTATCAGTGACATCCTCTTTCCCACTGTGACAACCAAAAAATACCTCCATAAATGTCCAAAAGTTGCTGAAGGGTAACATTTCCTCCAATTGACAAGCACCATTCTACGGGATTTTTAACATCAGACTATAAATTATCTTGAAGAGGGATCATTTAGTCGTTTTCAAATCTATGAATATAGGAAAGGCTAAGGAGATTAGTTTCACACTGTTGTACAGGTATGTGTGTACAGAACACCTTCCTGGCTATAAATATTTAATCCTGTAAATGATTACTGACATAGCTTGCTCATTTCTCCTTCCCCGGGGATGAAAAATAAATATAGATTGCTGTTATGGTGCTCTAACTCTGTGTAAAGTGGTGTTATAATAAATGCTTTCTATGCATGAATTTATTTAATTCTTATATCCATTCCAAAGCAGGCATTATTATCACCCCCGTTTTCAGATAGGGAAACTACAATATTTAAAGGTTGCATATCATGCCCAGAGCTATGCAGTTAATAAGCAGAAGAGCTGGTATTAGAAACCAGACTATTGGAAAAGCTTCACCACTTCCACTCTGCACTTTCAGGACGGTAGACTAGAGGCCAGTATGCTATTTTCAAGCATTCAAGTGGACATTTCAAGCCTTCCAGACCACTACTCAAAAATTTTGGGCAACATAAAAATGTTGCCATGGAAAATAAAGACACGGGTTGGCCATGTTTTTATAAAACTTTATTTGCAAAATCCTGGTGGGCTAGATTTTGTATGCAGTCCATATTTTTATCAATGCCTGGGGTAGAGCACATTCAGAGCTCACTTTCAGAGCTGGTTTAATTGTTGCTTCATTTAGAGGAAAGGATACTGAAACCAACACTCTTAACTATGTTATCTCAATGATTTGAACTTGGTGGAAAGTTTGGATGGTATCAGAAAACAGAAAGGGTCAAGTACAAGAAAGCCTCGTTTCTGTACTTTTTTTATTCTTTACAGCATATAAATTTCAGAGTCAAATGAAAGTAGACAATTTCATAATCAAAAACCTAAATAAATATATGAATTTCTGGTCATGGTAGACTCTCAAAAGTAAAAGGGACAGTGTCAGTTTTGACCTCTTCATGTCATTGTTTGCTCTGTAAGGATGTCATCTTAACCCTGCAAGAGAAGCTCTCCATCAAAGGCATTGAGCACTTCTCCCTCATGCTGGAGCAGAGGACCGAAGGGGCTGGAACAAAGCTGCTATTGCTTCATGAACAGGAGACACTCACTCAGGTCTGTGAAGTAACCCCCCCCCCAAGTGATTCTGGTGGTGAAAGCAGGGCCAGTGGTGTCCCAGAATGCCTTCCCTCTAGTCCTTTCTGCGTGGCTCCTATATCCTCCCCAGATTCTCTCTGAAGGAACCACTACCTTTCTAATGCACTTGAAACCTCAAGGGGATGATACACATTTATCAGTCTTTCATAGACTGTCAGTTGATCTCCCAGATTTGTCATTCAAAGGCTCAGCAGCTCCTCAGTAGGAATGCAGCTCTGTAGAGTGGTATATTTTGCTATTACAATGTCTTCCTTGCATGTTTTGATCTTTGGTTTCTTAAAATCGCTTAAAAGGAATTGTTTCTCACACCTATGTTATGCAATGCCCAGACTGGTCAGAGAGGTTGTAGGAGAGTTACATACAGTTGATAGCCATGATGTGGGTGATGGAAACTGAACTTAGGTCCACTGCAAGAGCAACAAGGGCCACGTAGACATCTCTCCAGCCTCTAGCTAGCCATCCTTGATTCTTTAACCAAAAGTATTGTCCTACCAAAATCACTTACAAGATCAAAATTGTCTTGGTCTTTCTTAACATACCCAAGTACAATAGGATAATAAGAGGTAAAAATGTAAAGGCTAGGCAGTATTAGGAAAGTAAAGAATGAGATGAAGCTTCCAAAACACAGAGTGAGCCAAATATGATGACACATGCCTTTAAACCCAGTGCTCAGGAGGCATAAAGAGATAAGATTGAAACCAGTGGGCTCTACATACAAGTTCCAGGCTAGGTGGGGCTACAAGGAAAATCTGTCATAAAAGACCAAAAACCACAATAAAGACAGAAGTATGAATTTATAAAAGGCAATTTTATGAAAGAAGAACTTTGAGTAACAATATTTTTTTTCTGCCAGAAATTCTTGGTAGCATTTTAAGTGTATTTTCAAAGCTATTTAATACAATGATAATAATAATACCACTTAATAATAAAGAATAAATATAACTAAAACAAAAAAGGAATTGTTTCTGAGATTATGTATATTAAGTTACTGTAATCTCTGTCGTTTTTGGTTCTGGATGCATACTTATGCTTCTTTTTGGAAGCCTCCATTACTGCCCCAATTCTGCCTACTATGAATATGTGATCTACTATGTATCCCAATTCCTGGTTCCCAAAATTCCACCCCCATCTGTTCGCTGAGGAAACAAGGATGCAGTGTATCACCTTCACTTGTCTTGTAACTCCACACAAGCTGAGAGTCTTGGTTTAGTATCTAAGTGTCCACAAGCTTCTCTTGTACTGGAGAATCCAATAATGAGTAACTAGAATGGGGTCATGAGGGACACTGGGAACTGAATCAGAAATATAGCAGCAGGTCTGTGGAAGGACAGAGTACACTGTAACAATAAAGCACTTCTTACTTGGTGCATTATTATAAGTTGGTATTCCACATATCAAGTCCCTTGAATAGCTCCAAGTCGCTTGATGCAATGATTTAGTAAGTTGCCATTTTTGCTAATTTCTTTTCTTGTATCTAAACCTGACCTATGATTTGTGTCAGGTTTAAATCTACCTTGACATATTTTTATTTGATTTTTAATAATAAGTAATAAGTAATGAATATAAGCATCCTTCATGAAAAACCAATTTGAAAGCAGCTATGCCCAAACTTATACAGCCCAAGGCCCCCATTGTCCAGCTGGAGAGGCTTGTATGTACAATCATGTTGATCAAATAAGAGTCCAGTCTATATATCTGTAGTTTCTTTTTTTTTTTTTTGTCTTTTTGAGACAGTCTCCCTGTAGCCCCAGCTGTCCTGGAACTCACTCTGTAGACCACGCTGGCCTTGAACTCACAAAGATCCACCTACATCTGCCTCCTGAGTGCTAGGATTAAAGGCGTGTGCCACCATGCCCGGCCCTATTTCTGTAGTTTCATAATTCACCCCAATCACAGCCCTTACATTCTACCTCTTTACATTGCCACCTCTTCCACAGATTGTTCCCTAGGCTTTAGAAAAGGGACACAAGTGGTTGAGAAGCGAAACAGTCTACTTTCTCTTAAAGCCACTTGCAAAATAATCTGTGCCAAAGTACTATTGGAGATGGGTGGATAATTTTATACAACATTACACGGGAACCACCACGGGTACGTAGAATCCTTCAAAGGAAAGCTCAGTGTGTATCCAAGCTCCCAAGAAGCAGAGCTTTAACCAAAGATTTGAATGGATAAGATTACTTGGGAGATCTTGAGAAATTCTGTGAGAGGAACAGAGACTGGAAATAGGGAAAGTTACAAAAGTTGTCTCATCAAACCAGTATCCGCTGTATCACCTGGAACACAATTCTTCTAGAGAATTCTGAATGACAGTGTAGAACATTTGTTTCTGGCACCCTACCTGGTGTGCCAATGCACACCCTGTCTCTGCTGGTGGACTGTGTCTGAAGCTACTTAAAACCCCTTAGTCTGTCAGATGGCACAGGTTTTTGCAGAATATAATATTTAGCCTGTGACAATAAGTGACAAGTTGTGGTGGCCAGACCACCAGTTACTGAGACTAACATAAGCCCCACAAATGTATCTTTCCCTTTCACTTCCCCTCTGAATTTCTGCCTACTGTGTAGGCCTATGGGAGAGCATTAGGCTGATCTCAAAGTTTCTTCTGAGGCTATCTATCCAAAATTTAAGAAAATTGATTAAATATCCTAAAACAAATCAGCTATATACCTTTTAATCTAGTACAGTGCAGTTATTACAATTTCAGAGCAGGATAAAAACTGGTACAATGAGGGGGCTGGAGAGATGGGTAAGCAGTTAAGATCAGGGGCTGCTCTTGCATAGGACCTGGGTTTGATTCTCAGCACCCATATGCCAACTAACAACTATGCATAACTCCAGTTCCAGGGGATCCGAAGCCTTCGTCTTACCTCTGCAGTCATTGAACTACAGGGTGCACCTACAAATATGCAGGCAATACAATCATACATGTAAAATAAAAATAATATAGTCTGGACACTCATTTGCTCAACTTGACTGTACATACAAGCACCCCCAGCTGAATGGTGGGACCATTGGGCTGTGTAGGACTGGGCACAACTGCTCGCAAATTTGTTTTACATGAAGGATGCTTGTACTCATAAATTATTACTTATTGTTAAAAATGAAAAAAATAAAGAAGTAATAGAAGAAAAAAATATAAAAAAAATTGGTACAATGCAATTTTACGTATAAGGGCTTCTGATCTTCTATCCTTTCAAGAGATGATGTGTTTTGTTTTGTTTTTTTCTTCCCCTTCCCAGCCTCTCTTAACAGATTCCTTACATACAAACCCTCTATTTCTGGATATCTCAGCCTCACTCAAAGGCCAATTTGAAATCTGGGAAGAATAAGTTTCTCTATGATAAATACTAAAAAGAACTTACCCTACTTCATTCAGTGGTGTTGAAAGAAAGCGGACATCTCATCTGTGTTCCTTGGCCATTTCCCAACACTGATGTGATTTGTCTACTCTTCCAGGTGACACAGAGGCCCAGCTCCCATAAAATGAGGTGTCTTTTCCGAATCAGCTTTGTCCCAAAAGATCCAATTGACCTGTTAAGAAGAGATCCAGTTGCGTTTGAGTATCTGTATGTTCAGGTATGTGAAATCTTTGGAATGTTTTGTGAGAATGGTGTGGTATACACAGATATTATATTCTCCTTCATTCTTTTTTCTCTGTATCCACCATCCTAAGCTTGAGGAATCATAAAAGGATTATGTGATACTCTTTTTTGCTATTTTTTCTCTTTTATTTGTTTATTTTAAGGGATTCTACAATATAATAGCACAGTTGTTTTCAGATAACATTGACGTTACTCAGTTTGCTGTACAATTAGGTAATTGGTGCATTTTTTTTGAAGTGAGCCAAATTATTAAGCATAAGCAATGAATGTAAGTAACATTCATGTAAAACCAATTTGCAAGTATCTATGTCCAAATTTTGAACAACCCAAGGTTCCCATAGTCCAGTTGGAGAAGCTTGTCTGCAATGCATGTTGATCAAATAGGAGTCTAGTCTATATTGCTGTAGTCTCACGATTTACCCCAATCTCTCTGCAGCCCTTACATTCTACTATGCCTCCTCTTCCGCAAGTTGTTCCCTAGGCTTTGGGAAAGGGGCATAAGTGGGTGAGAAGCAAAAGCGTCTATTTTCTCTGGAGATGTCATTTTGGACTCTAGTCTGTTCAGGTTGTTCCCCTTCATGGGTTGACAGCTTATCCAGTAATACCTTTTTAATCCTACTAACAAAGCACAAGCAATTGGATGTACAGGCATTTAATCAGTACTAATTATTATGGCAAGCTAAGCTGTGAACATAGACACAGATGCTTGGATGGTATGCTAATCCGCAAACTGTGGTTTCTCTATAAAGGGTGACAAGTTCTTATTGTGGCTTACAGCATCTCCTAACCACTAGAGGACATAAGCTTGTGGCATCTGCTGTGAGTTATTCCTCCAAGGAGAGAGCAAATAGCCAATTAGATTTGGGATATATATATATAGACACATGGCTGCCACTGTTGCACAGTATCTCCAGGCAGTTGAGGTGTAGCTGATACTGATGGAGGAGTCTTGCTTGTCTCAAAGAGACCAATATTTTGCTGTATTGCTTTAGTGGCCTTTGGTAATGATTTCTGTCATTTCAGAGGCCAGTTCTACATTAGCAAGTGACATCTCAAAACATTTTTTCATGCTCACACCAGGTCTTCGACAACAGGGAGTTACTGCTGTTCTCTTTGCATATATCCCACTTACAGGCAAAAGGCCTTCATAATTTGGGGGGATTTGAATCCCCTAGCCAACATCTCCTAGGCATAATAATTCATTGCTGATATCAGCACTTTCCTGTACTAATATATTTTGCTTAATTACACAGCTTATAAAGACTTTACAATCGAATTTGGCTCTAAATAGAAAATTATACTTTCACAGTTCCTATGCCTATCAGTCAATTAAAAATGGGTAGTTATACTTGTTTTATAAGAAATTACCACTATAACAGCTCTAATTTACAGTTAGGGAATGACTTCAGTACCATCATGTTTTTCTTTTTCCTATAAAGGGGAGCGGTAGGAAGGTTTCTCAGCATCTGGAAGGTAAACTTCATTAGGGCCCATTATAAACAGTTAACCCCAATAGAATTCAGAGAGATGCTCAGTGTCTGTGACTCAGGCAGCCTAAGGTTCTTCTTTCTTTAATGTTCAGATGGGTCAGCCTCTCTGCTGGCATTTCCCAGACCATCCTGCACAGCCAAAAGTTGTACATTTTCAGGCATTTAGATTGGTTTTTTTACCTGTGGGAACATACAAATCTCCTCCCATTGTTAGTTTCAAGATCTCAAAATTGAAAATTTATCATTAAGATTGGAACACAGAGTTTTCCATTTGTATCCCAGAAGGGATACTACCCCACCTCCCACCTCCCACTTTTTGTTTTATAAATTTTTATGTTTTGACCTATAGATGCCTAAGTTGTATTACACATACCCATAAACAGGAGCCAAGGCCATAAGTTTTCATTAAATTTACCCAAACTGTTTCTCATTGACTGTATGCTACCTATTTGGGAAGTAAATTTTAACTTAATTCCTTTAAATTGTCCTACAAGTAAAAGAAAGTGTTACAATGTGATATTGTATAACTCAGAAAAATGTAGAGACCATTCGTGTACCTTACCCCAAAGTTATTGTTGGAAATTCAATACAAATTATAAATAAAACAATTAACATTTTATATTCCCAATTAGTTCAAATGTATTACCATTTTCACCAAAACCTACAACCAAATTTAACTAATCTAAACATTTCACTAAGCCTTAAAATATCCTGTAATATGTGGACAAAGCTTGGGCAGAGTTGAGTACCTGCCAAATAAATTTTACCCAATATACACTTTGATCTTTAAAGCTATGTGACTAGACTATGACTTCAGAGAATTCAAGTCCATTAACTTATATGGTTTATTTTGTATTTCTGTGTAAATCTCTACTGTAATAACTTTCTATATAAATATGTTATTTTTTATGTTTTTATTTATTTTTCTCTATGTGTATGAATGTACTGTCTGCATGCAGGTCTGTGCACCCTTGTCATGCAATGCCATGGAGGTCAGAAGAGGGTGTCGGATTCCTTGAAACTGGAGTTCTCCTGGAATTGGAGTTTCAGACAGTTCTCACCCGCCATGTGGGTGCTGGGGATTGAACCCCTGTCCTCTGCAAGAGCAGTCGGCACTCTAAACTGCTAGGCCATCTCTCCAGCCCGAATATATGTTATTTTTAAGTATACCCTTTTAAACTGCAAATCTTACAGAGTGGATTTTAATGACTATCTTCCTCCAAGCTCTTGGCCTTCTTCAGGCCTGGCATGAAAACCTGCTTTAAAGACTTTTCAGTATCTAGCTCCTATTTTTTTTTTATGAGTACAAGCATCCTTCATGTAAAACCAATTTGCAAGCAGTTGTGCCCAAACCCACACAGCCCAAGGCTCCCACCATCCAGCTGGAGGGGCTTGAATGTGCAATCAAGTTGATCAAATAAGTGTCCAGACTATATTGCTGTAGTTTTACCATTCACCCTAATCGCAGCCCTTACATTCTACCACTCCCCCTCTTCCGCAGATTGTTCCCTAGGCTTAGAAAAGGGGCACAGGTGGACGAGAAGCAGAACAGTCTACTTTGTCTGGAGATGTCGTTTTGGACTCTGATCAGTTCTGGCTGTTTCCTTTCATGGGCTGACAGTTTGTCCAGGAATAACCTTTCAATCCTACTAATGAAGCACAAGCAATTAGATATATAGGTATTTAAACAGTACTAATTGTTATGGTAGGTTACTTTGGTATAGACACAGATGTTTGGATGGTATGTTAATCCATGAATTACATTTTTTTCTGTTAAATATGACAGGGTCTTACTGTGGCTTATAACATCTCCTAACCATTAGAGGATGTAAGCTTGTGGCATCAGCCGTGGGTTATTCCTCCAAGGAGAGAGCTAATAGCCAATTAGATTTGGGATATACAGACATATGGCTGCCACTGCTGCACAGTATTTCCAGGCAGATGAGGTGTAGCTGGTGCTGACGGAGGAGTCTTGCTTGACTCAAGGAGACCTATATTTGCTTTATTGGTTTAGTGGCCTTTGGTAACACTCTCTGGCATTCCAGAGACCATCTGTATACTTGCAAGTGCGGTCTCCATACATCTTTCCCATGTTTATATCAGGTCTTCAACAGCAGGGCCTTATCGCCTCTCTTCCTGCAGATATCCCAGTTTGGAGGCAAGGAGCCTTTACCTTTTGTGGGGGCTTGGATCCCCTGGCCAACATCTCCTTGGTAGAATAATCCATTGTTGATGTCAGAGCTCCTGTATTAATATATTTTGCTTAAGTGCATAGCTTAAGGAGACTTTAGCATTATATTTGGTTCTGAATAGAGAATAATCCTTTTCACAGTTTCTATGTCCATTAGTCAATTAAAGAAGGCAGTTTTACCGATTTTACAAGAGAATACCTCTATAACAGCTGGCTCCAATCTACAGCTGGAGAACGACCTCATCATCATCATATTTCTCCTTATTCTATGGGGGGGAGTTAAGAAAGTCTCTTGTATTAAAACCTTTGCGGCACCTAGAAGGTAAGCTTCGTTAGGAATCATTAAAAATAGTTGTTACTAGTAGGATCCACAGAGGGGCCTGATGTCTGCAGCAATCTGAGGCATTTCTTCCCTTCAATGCCCAGAGGAGTCAATCCTTCTGCTGGCACTTTCTGGTACATCCTACTCACTGCAAAGCTGCATTTTCTTTCTCAGCCATTAAGTTGGTGATACTCTGGCCTGTTGGAACATACAAATCCTTTCCCATAGTTAGTTTTAAGATTTGGGTTGCAAGGTTTTTTGACAAAAAGTTTTCATATCTATCTATATCCCCCTTTTTTATTTAAGGTTTTTATTTTTGACCCATGAGTCTCAAAAAAGCAGTTGTTTTATACATACCTATAGGGTGGAATCAAGGCACAGATTTCATCAAGTTCACCCATGCTGTTTTGGGTTACTGTATGTGATTAACTTGGGAAACAAAGTTTATTTTTGAGTTAAATCATCCTATAGGTGAAAGAGATTGCTACCAGGTGATACTATATGACAGCAAAATTATAGAGAACATTTGTTTATACCAATCCCAAAGTAATTGTTATACAGATTTTAGTTAAAGCTAATGTGGACAAGAGCAATTTATATCACCAATTAACTCAGATGCATTACCGTTTTTATCAGCCTTCAAACCAATGTTGTCCAATATGCACATATTTACTTTTACTAAGTCCTAAAACACCATGTATCCTGTAGACAGAGTCTGGGCAAAACTGGATACTTGTTGAACTCACGTCAATTAAACATGCACCAATCGAATATACACCCGTGTCCCTCTCCCACCCCTCCCACCCCTCCCGAGTCACCATTTCAGTCAGCCTTCTGATGCAATCTTTCTGTTGTTGTTCTTTTAATATGCATCCCTCTCCACAAGAAATATTTATAACTGGGTTATTGGCACTAGCGTCCACATATGAGAGATACCATTTGTCGTTTGTTTTTCTGGGACTGTGTTACTTCACTTAATATAATATCTTCTAGCTCCATCCATTTACCTGCAAAGTTCATGATGTTGTCTTTCTTTACTGCTGCATAGAACTCCATTGTGTCCATGTACCACATTTTCTCTATCCACTCATCAGTTGAGGGGCATTTGGGTTGGTTCCAGCTTTTTGCTATTGTGAACAAAGCTGCAATAAATATAGCTGTTCATGTATTTCTGCAGTAAGACGAGTCTTGTGGGTATATACCTAGGAGTGGTATGACTGGTTCAAATGGCAGGCTCATTTTGAGTCTTCCAAGGGTTCTCCACACTGTTTTCCATAGCGGCTGTACAAGTTTACATTCCCAGCAGCAATGGATGAGTGTTCCCCTTTCCCCACAACCTCTCTAGCACTTGACATCATTTGTTTTCTTGATCCTAACCAGTCTTATCAGAGTGAGATGATATCTTAGAGTGGTCTTAATTTGGGATCCCCCTGAAAACCACAGGATGTGATGCTCTTTTTTTTCTGTTACTTTTGATTCTGGAATAATTTTGTTCTTCCAAAACAGCTGCAAGTACAGTTGTCTATACTGTCTACTCAGATTCACCAATTGTTAACCTTTTATCACATTCACCTTATCCTTACTGTGGGTGTGTGTTTGTAGTATCTTTCATCACAGAATTTTGCATGCAAAATTATTTTCCATGCACCAAATGAAAGCTAGTTATCAAGATCATCTGCATTTACTCCTAATTATGCCATGCATTTTAAATAACAAGGACAATTATTATATAAACATTGTTTAATTAACAGATTCAAGAAATAGGGCATTGATGCGTTTCCATGATCTCATCTGTAATCCATATCCAAATGATGCCTATTTTCCCCCAAATGACCTTTACACCACATTTTTCCTAGGACAGAATTCACTGTGGGATTCAGTATTGAATGTAGTTTGCTTTAGTTCCTTAAATCAGGGCCATTCCTGATCCTTCTTTAAGTTTTGTGACATTGGCACATTTGAAGAGTACTGATACCATTTTATAGAAATCTCTCTAGTTGGGATTCTCTGGTATCTTCTCATGCTTAGATTGAGGTTATGCATTTTGTGAAGAACATGAGTGAGTCTCAGAATGCCAGTTTATTCTCATTCTTGTGAGGCTAACTTGACTTGGGTGAAATCTTTCCAAAAATTAATACATTTTAAAAAAAGAAAAAAAATTAATACATTGTCTTTTATGATGAATAATAAACTCATGGTGAGTCATTCTGTAACTCCTTCCTTATCCTGTACCTCATCAAACTTTCACCCATGAATTTAAGTTTTAGTTGATGATTCTTAATTGAATTTTTTATCAGGATGGTTTAAAATGATGTCTAATTCCATTATTTTCTCTTCATTGATCAATTGGCATAACATAAGACTTTTGTTTCCCCCAGTTATTTATTCAGTCATTACTCCTTTGCTACTTGGGTTGTTCTGACATATTATGATAATGATTATTTTCAGATAATAAAACTCTAAAAAACATATCTTCTTTTGATGGTCTATCTTATAGCTGATTCTGGGATATAATTCCCTCCAAAATAAAACTTCTAGACATGAAACTCTGGCACAGCTTACCCTAAAGGGAATTTGTCAGTACATGTTTAGGTATTTACTGGCAGATAAATGGATGTGATTCAATATTTGGAAAATATTTCTATATTTTTCTATATGCCACCCTCATGATCTCACTTAATTTTCCAAAGTAATCTGATTAAACGTTAAGAATCTATTTACTTACTGTTTAGTACTTAGCAATAAAACTATCCAAAGAGCCTGTAAACTTGTCTTTTACAATCATATACATGAAAAGCGGAAAAAATTAAAATGGAACAAAAGAAAGTAGATACACAGTGAAAGAGAATTGTATAGGGTCTAGGTGTTGCAAGGTAGGAATAGTGTTCCTTATAAAGTAGCAATGCACTCTAGATATCAGAAATGAAGTCAGAATAAAAAAAATCAGAATATACTAGAACATAGGGGTCCTCAGGATAGGACCCAGTAAATTTTCCTCACACCTGTGGTCTTTGGAAAAAACTGATTTTTATACCTCAATATAATGATAAATATTCATGGAGACACCCTGTGTCTTTAAGATCAGTCAAATCATATAATATATTTAACCTATTTGTCAATTTATATATAAATGTATATATTATATATTTTATATATAGATATATTACATTTTTCCATCCCAAATAGTGATATTGTCATGTTCTGGCTTCTCTGGGAGTTAAATTTTGGTCACATGCACTCTTTTCTTTGCTCCAATGGCCTCTGTTCCCCCACAGGCCAGGAAACCTGGCCAACTGTGACTGCAGGAAACAAAGAATGTGATTCTCAGCTGTTGCGTTACTGTTATCTTCCCCATAATCCTGCTAAGAACCAACCTAGAGCTGGGTCACAACATCTGCTATAGTTATTACTTAGTTGCAAATTAATAGCTATATATACCTGTTAGTGTATAGCTATAGACAGTAACACATATGTACTGGCTGTTATCTAAAATTATATTTTCATCCTGCTAATAGGTTTGTGCTTTCAAACCATTTGACTTCTGTTTAAACATCATAAGTCTTTTGCATCTGTGAAAGCACAACATGGCTGTGCTTGTCTTAGAGAAGAAAGAAGAGGACTTCTGCTAAATCTAGTTATGTTTCAAGGTGTATTTGCTCAAATAAAATGCATGAAAAGATTTCTTATTTGAAAGATGCATCTTTTGTACCAGGGAACAGACCTCAAAATAAGAAAACCCATCTGGATAGCTTGCCTGGGGACTGGAAGCAAAACACTGATAACATTGCTGTTTTCCTGCCTTAGCTGTTGCATAGGCAACGGATTATCTACCTCTTCAAGGAATAGCCAGCAGGGGAGATGGATAACCATTTAGGGTGGGCAAGAAAGCCTAAAATAAAGTGACTATCATGTTGTATATCCTCCACAGAAAGAAAAATGTACTTCTCTCCAACTCTATTTTGAAATGCCCATATCATCAAATGTGTCATGTATCTAAAATAATCTATCTGTCTAATAGAAGTAGCTAGGTCTACAACTAGTGCCTGTATGCCCATGTTGATTTTAGGATACTACAAAGATGCAACGAAATTGCCCAGAAAATAGAAGACTAAGTGTAAGCAATGCATACCACTTTACAAAACCAAAATCAATTTAACTTAGCAGACTTCTAATGAGGACAGTCACCATTGACCAGATGAAGCATAATGATAGAAACAGACTTTAGTAGTGATAATAGCTATTCATCTTGCAATCATTAATGAACCATGAGGTCTCTTACAGATCTCAGCATATATAATAACAGTAAAGTCTAATAATCCAGATTGTTCTAATTCATAATTATTATTAGTTATTCTGACATTTTTCCTTTCCAATCTCTATTCAGAGAAGTTATTTGTACCAACTAGTAAACTGGGTATGAACTACTGGCCTCCAAAATCTTTGCAAACATGTTACTAGTATTGGCTTCTGCTTACACATACATACACACACACACACACACACACACACACACACACACACACTTCCTGTAGCCCCAGCTGGCCTGGAACTCAGTATATAGACCACGTTGGCCACAATCTCACAGAGGTCTGCCTGCCTTTGTCTACTGAGATCTGGGATTCAAGGTATGGGCCACTACATCCAGCATATAAATGAACTTTTCACAGGCCTACTGTGGGGTCTATTAAGACCTCTACTTAGCTGCCACATGGGTGCTGGGAATTGAAGTGCTGCTCTACTCACTGTAGCAAGGGAATGGACCCAACCTAGGTTCCATCAAAAAATGGATGGATAATGAAAATACACATATGTACAGTGGAATATTACTCAACTCTACAGGAAAATGAAATCACAAAATTTTCAGGAAAATGAACCTAGTATGTATATTAAATAACATGACCCAATCTCAGAAAGAAAAAAAAAAACATATTCTCCCACATATGCACATCCTAGCCTATAATGTATTTATGTGTGTATGTAAAATATGGATGTGCAGATATACTATAATATTTAGAAAGGAGACAGGGGCCAGACATGGTGGCTCATGCCTTTAATCCTAGCACTCAGGAGGCAGAGGCAGGCAGATCTCTGTGAGTTCAAGGCCAGCCTGGTCCACAGAGAGAGCTCCAGGCCAACTGAGACTAAAGGGAGACCCTGTCTCACAAAGACCAAAAAAAAAAAAAAGAAAAGAAAAGAAAAAGAAAGGAGACAGGAAAGGATAATTTTTTAAAGACAGGGCTACTTTTCATGGTTGATATGTGAATTCAAGTTTGGGTATTGAAATAGCAAGAACCGTTTTTGTACTCCATAAGAATTAAACATGTGTTATCCCTTTAAGGCACTAATTAGGAAAGTGGCTTTCATTTGAATTCCATTGACCATTTGTGGAATAGGAATTATACATGACTTGCCACTGAATACATTTTGGGCATTGACCCACTTATAAAATGATTTTTTTTTTTAGAAACTGTTTCACAACCTGAAACTTTTCCTTTTTTCTTCTGTTTAATACTATATCAAATAATTCTATTACAGTGTTACTTAATACACAAATTGTATTGCTGTACATTAACTTTAAAAAATAATTTTTCAATGACAAATTCTAGTAGGAAAAAAATGAGAGCAAGAAAGATACCAGGAGGAATGTCATCCATATACAAACCAGGACTACTTGGTTATCCTGTCCAAAACATCAAATTTAGTGTCTTCCTCAGATGAGAATGTATGAGCTGTGTTTTTGGAAAAGCCTGTGCTGCTGAAGAGCTGTCTCACACTGGCCTAGAAACAAGCATCAGGCAAGTGACCCCAGTGTCTACAGATCACTAACTATTTACTCTAGCATCCTGCTCCATTTGTCATCATCTAGACTCTGCCTTCTTCCACGTGTTCATATGTGTCACCTGGGGTCAGATAACTGAATATCCATACATATCCATACATATCCATACATATACACACAGGTGGCAAAACTGTGGCATACAAGGTTTCCAATGTGCAACAAAAAAATAGTTTAAAAATCAAATTTGTCAGGAATTCATGTGTTTCTGTGTTAGCATTCACCTGTGCTGCAACTGCATGCAGCCTTCGTTCTGGACACAGGCCCTGCATACATTGAAATGCACATGCCATCACACTTCGCAACACAAAAGAACAAAGCCTGAAAATCCTCCACCCAGATTCAAATTTAGAGTATGCTCTGAGCTGCAGTCCTCCCACTGTGTTTGCAAAGTTGTCTTCTCTTACAGACACAGGATGGTTAAATTAGGATAACAAAGACAATTTTTTATCAAACAAAGAAAATCATTCCTCAACCTGCCCATATCCAACTGGTGGATCATAGTTTGTATTGTGTTAGAATGTCTCATTTTAAAGACTGTTGCTTGTGTTGCTGGCTTGAGCTTTCTACAAAATTGTTAAGTGAATTTGGGGGATGGGACTAAGAATTTCCCATAATTTCCGAAAAGACTCTATGCATCCTTCTGCCATTTCACATTATGTATTATGTGAAGCAACTGTCTGAGAATTGACGATTATAAAATTTAAATCTTGATCAACTCAAAAATGTTGAAGATGCTCTACAAATATTCGAGTAAGAGTCAACTCTTTGTGTAAAAATAAGCACATTCCGGGCTGGAGAGATGGCCTAGCGGTTGAGAGCGCCGACCGCTCTTACAGAGGACCCGGGTTCGATCCCCAGCACCCACATGGCGGCCGAGAGCCGTCTGAAACTCCAATTCCAGGAGAGCTCCAGTTCCAGGGGAATCCGAGACCCTCTTCTGACCTCCGCGGCATTGCACGACACGGGTGCACAAACCTGCATGCAGACAGTACATTGATACACATACCGAAATAAATAAAAAAAAAAAAAAAGAAAAAAGAAAAAAAAAATAAGCACATTCCTCTCATTAGTATGCAAATTTGTCTCTAATAAATTATAACTTATATGCATGCCAAAGAATGTTTTAAAAAAGACATCTACTTAGCAAAATAGTAACTACCATTTATTTTTGAGCCTGTGTCTTATGTAATATTTTAAAGTACTATATATACATACATAAAAATATATATGTAATTCAGATTTCACACTAATTCTCCAGTCTTAACTAATTATATAATATAATTAAATGACTAATTGCCTTGTCAAAAATTTACCCAGAAGTCTAATTAAATGCAAGGTGCAACAGGAATGGAAAAAAACGGTTCTAGCTACTGCTCTATTTTATGAAATACTCTTAGAGCTATTATGGTAACATTGCAAGTTAGTTGGTTCTCGAGTCAGTTGTTCTTAAGAGCTCAGCCATTTTTCAGATAAGAAAACTAATGCTCCAGAAAAATAAAATGCCATGGCTAAGGTTATCTGGACATTTATCACTAAATTCTATATTTTAAAAGCCTTATATGATAGCAGTTTTCAAGAAAAAACATTTGACAAAATCACTTCTCACAAAACACATTGTGAGGCTGAGTAGACAGATCAGCCTACAAAGAAAATGACATTAGTCTGATCCCTAGAACCCATGTTAAGAAAAAAAATGGGTGTGGCAGCAGATGCCTGCAATCTCAGCACTGAGAAGATAGAGACTGGTGGATTCATGAGGCTTGTTGGCCAGTCAGCGTAGCCTACTGGGCAAGTTCCAGGCCAATGAAAGACTTTATCTTACAAAAATGTAGGTGATTCCTGAGGAACTGTTGTTCCTTTGACCTCCACAGAAACACAGAGGCACACTGGAACACATGCACCCATGTACATATGTGCACCTTCACACACATCAACACACACACACACACACACACACACACACACATCAGATTCAGTATTTGGCACTATACTAAGGGTCTTCCTCACCCCCAGTCTCTCAGAGCACTATGTAAAATGACCTTGTCTAGGCTGTTAATTCCTTGGAAAACAGATGGACAACCTTGAACACAAGTATGATTGGTAAAACTACATTGAACAAAACAAATGGGAATCTGGAATGGTTTTTAGAGACTTGCCCCAACTCACAGTAAGCTAGGTTCTGCTGTTCTACAGACCCATTTCCAGTAAGAGCTGTTATGCATTCCAGGTAACATTAAGCTTTTACAAAGTTGGGGCTGTTGAGATGGCTCATCAGTTAAGAGCACTGGCTGCTCTTGCAGAGGACCCGGATTGATATCCCAGCATGCACATGGCAGCTAACAATCTTCTGTAACTCTAATTTCAGGAGATCCAACACTGTCTTCTGACCTTTTGGGGCACTGCATTACACAGGTACACTTATACAAATGCAGGGAATACACTCATATACATAAAACAAACAAATAATAAAATATTTTTTAATTTTAAAAAGATTTTACAAAGAAACAAAGGAGAAAGACAATATTAGGGATGGATGGGGGAGATTTGAACTCTTTTAGCAATGAAGCATTGGGATGAGAAATACGCATCAGTTGCATGTATGTGTTAAGTATGCACTGTGTAAATAATGCTTGAGGAAGCCATACAGCAGTACATGATCCTATTGTCATAAATCAATATATAAGGTGATTATAATTGTGCATCTCTTGAGAAGAGGAAATAAGTTTCCATTTGATATCTACTTGAGACAAGGAAAAGTATGCAGAAGAGGGAATGGAGGGATGACTCAGTGGTTAAAAGCACTGACTGCTCTTGCACAGGACCCAGGTGTGATTGCCTCTGCAAACAATTCCAGGCTGCCATTTTGGTTTGTTCAATTTAGCTTCACCAGTCATATGCTTAATGCTTAAGTTTGTCCACCTAGGTTTCAAGGAATTAACAGCCTAGATAAAGTCATTTTATGTAGTCCTCTGAGAGACTGGAGTGAGGAAGACCCTTGGCACAGTGCCAAGCACAAAATCTGATTTGTGTGTGTGTGTGTGTGTGTGTGTGTGTGTGTGTGTGTGTTAAAATCCACATGACAGCTAACGACCATCCACAACTCCATTTCCAGGTAATCTGACTCCCTCTTCTGACCTTCTTGGACACTGCACAATATGGGTGCACCTACCTACATGTAGGCAATACACTCAAAATTAATTAATTAATTAATTAAAATCAATACAAGCCCTGTTTGATGGCACAAGCCTTTTTTTTACATACGAAACCAATTCTTTTATTAAAAGGATCTTTCATCATTTATGTAGATATCTATACACCAAAGGGATATTCTGAGCAAAAGAAATGACTCAGACATTTGAAGACTCCTGAATACACGTACAACTTGAAATTGATAATAGAAGATCCGATATCACAGTCTCTTGCTAAAAATGGTGGCACAAGCCTTTAATCCCAGCACTCAAGACACTGAGGCAGGCAGATCTCTGTGAGACTGAGACAAGCCTCGTCTACAAAGTGGGTTTCTGGTGGGCTGGAGCTAGGGAGACCCTGTCAAAAAAATTAAAAAGAATATAAAAGAATGCAAGACAGAGGCGTTAACACTTTGTAACATATTTAGCTGTTCTTTATGATTGAATTGAGTTCTGACTATTCCATCCAAGCTGGCTTTAAATTTGTAGACTCCTGCCCACACCTCACAAGTAGCTGGGACTCTAGCGTGCACCAGCATGCCTAGCATTCCTCCAGTCTTTAATTTGAACCTAACCACAAACTCAGTGAAATGGACAAAGTAATACCAGGAAATATGGATTACCTCCCACCTTTGAAATAAATGGAAGGTTTAATAGCGACCCTTTACAGTATGCACCAAACCCCTGTGATTAAACATGTGCTAATCTCATCTATTCCTCTCAGGCTGCCTTAGTGAGGTGCTTCCTATGAACCCCACAAGGCAGGTGAGTAAACTAAGGGCAAGAATTCAAGGAAAGTTCCATGCCTGGTAACCATTGGCAAGGCCAGGACTGCAGAAAAAGTGGACATAAGATGCTGTGCCCAGTTACCTTTGGATTCCTGCCTCCCCGAAGCTGTGCTGAATTATAAGAAAGAGGACGAAGAGGGAGATGTTGACGCTTGCAGTAGTTAACATATGCTCATTAAGACAAGCTATGCAAGCTTGTCACCCCAGCTGCTCAGAATTCTGGGGCAAAGAATCAAAAGTTCATGGTTAGCCTTGACAAGTTAGTGAGACCCTTCTCCAAATAAAATGTGAAGAACAAAAGGGCTGCGGTTGGGGCAGGAGAGATGGCTCATTGGTTAAGAGCACTGGCTGTCTTGCAGAGGACCATTGTTGGGTTCCCAGCATCCACATGGAACCTAACCAACTTTCCCTAGCTTAAGTTCCAGACACTCTGAATCTCCGTTCTTGCCTCCATGGGCATAGCATACATATAATGTACTTACATGCAAATAAAACACTCATACACATAAAAGTAAATAAATATATAATAGCTTAAGGGCTGGTGATATAAGTCAGTCATAGAGTATTGTTGAAGATGCATGGGTATTTGGTTCAATCCCAGTACCACATAAAAGAACAATAAAATAGATACACTGTGCTTATAGCTTCCCAAGTACAGTTTATTCCAGCTTTGCATTGTTAATGCTTAGAGAGCACCGTTACTCCAGTTTAGAAAAAGGGATACTGAAGCAACATTAAGAACTTGCACAAGACCACACTCCATATGAAATGGTGAAAAAATTTCAAATCTAAGATTCCAGTCCCAACACGCTGGCTGCCAACCCACATACTGTTATCAGTGCTTCTTGCACAGAGCTGCATGCAGCACACCTGTGTTTGGAAATTCCATCCCTAAATTCCTAATTATTTTTACCAAACGCTAAATATTTAAACAACAGCTTGTTGATGAACGTTAAATGTTTTGTGTGGTCTCGGTGTTTGTGCATGTAATTAAATACTGACTCTGTTCCAAGCAGCATGGCGGACATGTTTCCACATTTAGCCTCCATGCCTTCGAAGTGAAGGTTGAAACACTGGGAAATGTGTGTCACCTGCTCCTCCTAAGGCAACACAGGCAGCCCATTCTCTGACAACCTGCGCCCTCTGCTGGTCTCTTCGCAGAGTTGTAACGATGTTGTTCAGGAGCGATTTGGGCCCGAGCTGAAATATGACATCGCCTTGCGGCTGGCTGCTTTACAAATGTACATTGCCACTGTTACCACAAAACAGACGCAGAAAATCTCCCTCAAATATATCGAGTAAGTGATGAAGCTTAGCTCCATGAGATGCTGTGGTTGGGTTTTTTCTTTTCTTTTCTCTTTGGTCTCAATTCCCCCAAATCGTGCTTTTCCCAAACTATTTGTAAAGAGGTAAAATGTATAAATAATGTGTCCTTTGTATTAGAAGAGATCCATTTTTCCATAGAATCCGCCTTTAGGAAATTATAGTCAAGATGAAGGTTGTTTTCAAAACGAAGAGAAAGCCTAGAGTGTTGGTTTATACCTGTAATCCCAACTTCTGGATTAGGTGTACTGATGCAGGAGGACTGGCAAGACTCTGTCCCCCCAAAGCACCAAGATAAACAAACAGCAGGCCTGTAATTTCAGTTACTCAGGAGGCTGAGGAAAAAAGACTAAGAAGTTCCAGGGCTGTTGAGTGCAACTAACCAAGACACTACCTCAGAATAGGAATGAGGGAAAAGTTTTGTCTCCGTACACTGGAGATATTAACCTGTTTAATTCTCAAGGCATCCTGGAGATGTTGTGAAGACTTTAGCTTCAAGGAGAGATTTGCAAACTGAGGTGTAAAATCATTAACTTATTTGCCAAAGTCCCAGAGCTGGGAGGGACAGGATTAATTCCCAGGCAGAGGTACTACTCCTTGCTGCGCATTAGTTTGTGTGAGAGGCTGAGTTGTTACTAGGAATTTTAGGTATAAGCCTGGAATCTGGCAGCCATATGTAGACTTGGGCACCTATCCCCAAAATACCAATAAAAGTGGGGAGTAATAATAAATAGAAGAGAAGGGAAATTAATGTTACATTGAGAAGAGGAACAAATAAATGGGTCTAGTGACCTCTAAGTCTGTTTGGGATCCTGGCATGAAATGTAGGTTTAAACAGAGGTGAAGAGGCATGCATAACTTCACAGTCCTGGTCAAGGTCTGGTCCCATCCATCAGTGACCCCTTGTCTAATCTGTCCTGCAAGGTGGTCAGATAAATTATGGGGTCTGTGTGCGATCTTTTCCTAGGAAACAAGCTCCTCCTTTGGTTTGCACCAGACTTGATCCTTGACTTTCTTCCAACATAAGATTCCTGGACAAATTCCACTCCTTTGGGTTTCATTTGTCTCTAGTTTCTCTTTAGAAATTATCTTCTCAGGGGCTGGAGAGATGGCCTAGCGGTTAAGAGCGCTGACCGCTCTTACAGAGGACCGGGGTTCGATCCCCAGCACCCACATGGCGGCCGAGAACCGTCTGAAACTCCAATTCCAGGAGAACTCCAGTTCCAGGGGAATCCGAGACCCTCTTCTGACCTCCGCGGCATTGCACGACACGGGTGCACAGACTTGCATGCAGACAGTACATTCATACACATACGGAAATAAATAAAATTAATAAAAAAAAATTAAAAAAAAAAAAAAAAGAAAGAAATTATCTTCTCTTGCCAGCTTGTTACAGAGGCACCTGTTTGGAAGAGTCTGTATAGCAGGAGATAGTTTAGAGGGTCAAAATGCAGTATCAAAAGTAACACAAGCTGGGCCCGGTAGCTTAGATCTATAATCCCAGTGCTCTGAGTCTGGGGGAGTCTAAGGGAAGAGGATCACAAATTTTAGGATAGCCTGAAATACATGGCAAGACCCTGTCAAGAAAGAAAAAAAAAAGTAACGTCAGGTCTGGAGAGACAGCTCAACAGTTAAGAGCCCTAGTTCCTCTTGCAGAGGCCCTAGCTTCAGTTCCCAGTGCCCACATAGGAGCTAGACATTGTCTGTAACTCCAGTTCCAGGGGATCTGAGTCTGACCTGCATGGGGATTGCCTAGCATGGGTGCACTTACATAGATGCAGGCAATACCATGCTCGTGCACATAAGATAAAAATAATAAAATATCTAAAAAGTAATGTCAGAGAGAGGATGCATGTATTTTTGGTGTCTGCTTAGTAAAGAGCTATGAAGTGACAGGCAAGGAGATAACACAACAAACTTGGCTCTGTGAATCACATCTATGAATGTCTTCTCTTGCTGAGTGTGCTATTTCTTCACCAGCATCCTACTTTGGCAAAGAAAGATACCCTTTTCTTAGAAAATAGATGGTTTGTATTGCCTCCAGCTGACAAATCTATTTAAGGGTCATCCTTTAAGAGTCAATGCTCTTACTCCCAGCAAGAGATTCTCTAGCCTAAAGCAACCACCACTTACTTCAGCTCAGCAGCTCTTTATGCTAAGCAAAAGAACTTAAGTTTAAGAGCCTAATGACCAGACTGAAACAATATATCAACATAATGCAAAACGCCTGGAGTTTGTCCTCATACCCATTCCAGGAGATGGACAGATAAATTACAATTCCACTTCAAAGATGTTTCCTAGGGGCTGCTCTTAAAGTATCAAAAGCCCCCAACCTGGGGGGCTTTTCTCGGGAAATTCCTGAACCTGCATTGGGGAAGAGTCGAGCCCCAGTTTGCTGACTTCATTGCCACTATTCCCTTAGAGTGCCAGAGTTTCTCTCTGGCATAAACATAGTCACCGTAGTCTGAGAGACATTCTACTCACTCACAAACTGGTCTAAAAGAAGCTGCACATACTCATATGTTCTCACACAATCTCAAATTCTTAAGTACAGTTGAAATTGGCTGCCATTTAAAAACATGGCCTACACAACCTCCAAAGATGTTCAAAGAATTAGAATACATTTGGGGGACATGAGATGTAGCTCAGTCAGTAAAGTGTTTGCTATGTAAGCTTGAGGCCCCTATCCACAGACCCCTTGTGAAAAACAAAGCCTGGCATGGTGCTGTGTGCTTATAATATCAGCACTGCCAACGCAGAGTCAGGTGGATACCTGGGGATTACTGACTAGTGAGCCACACTTACGGTGAGTCTCAGGCCAATGGCAGGCTCTATCCCCCGCCCACCCAATCCATTTCCATTCCTCCTGTCTGCTTTCTCACAAGTAGAATATTGTGCAATAAAAAAATATCTCAGAGATAACTAGCTTGACTAGAAATCTTTCAGTCTGCAGCAATCTGTCATTGAAAACCTCTTTTGCCAACAAGTCTTGATTGAACATTTCATATAGCATTTACATTAGACACTAGAAAACATTAATTTGCATAAATTATAATTCTGACCATCAAGGAACTTGTAATCTGATTATAAAGAAGAAACATATAGATATGAAAAATAGTCATTTAAAATAATAAAGGGGAGCATTTTCCTAGTACGCATGAAGCACCTAGTATGCATCCAGCACACACAGGCACACTCATATGCATATATACTTAATGTCTTTATTGAGTGTTCATGCCTCACGGGGACCTTTTTAGTTTTATTTGTGGCTTTATATATATATATATATATATATATATATATATATTTTTTTTTTTTTAGTCTTTTGGGGACAGGGTCTCCCTGTAGCCTCAGCTGTCCTGGAACTCACTCTGTAGACCAGGCTGGCCTTGAACTCACAAAGATCTGCCTGCCTCAGCCTCCCAAGTGCCGGGATTAGAGGCATGTGCCACCACGCTTGGCTTAAGATTTACTTTTATTTTTTTCTTTTTCTAAAATTTTATTATTTTATGTGTATGAGTGTATTGTCTTCATGTAGGTTTGTGCACCCATGCCGTGCAATGTCGAGGAGGTCAGAAGAGGGTGTCAGATTCCCCTGGAACTGGAGTTAAAGACGGTTCTTAGCCGCCATGTGGGTGCTGGGAATCGAACCCGGGTCCTTTGCAAGAGCAGTTGGTGCTCTTAACCGTTGACTCATCTCTCCAGCCCCTATTTTTATTATTTTAAATTGTGTGTGTGTGTGTGTGTGTGTGTGTGTGTATGTGTGTGTGTGTGTCTGTGTGTGTACATGAGTGTAGGTGCCACAGGCCAAAGGCACTGGGTGTAGAGCTGGAGTTACAGGTGGCTTTGAAACAGCAGATGTGGGAGCTGAGAACTATATGTTGTCTTCACTGCAGAACTGTCTCTCCAACCCAAAGTGGATTTTCTTGATAGCAATCTAGATGGTATATTCTGATTTTTTGTTGTAGTGAAATTTGGTTACACTGCATTTAAAACATACCTAAGCACTTTCTTGTTCGGGTGNTCAGTTGTTCTTAAGAGCTCAGCCATTTTTTCAGAATAAGAAAACTAATGCTCCAGAAAAATAAAATGCCATGGTAAGGTTACTGGACATTTCATCACTAAATTCTATAGTTTTAAAAGCACTTTATATGATAGGCAGTTTTTCAAGAAAAAACATTTGACAAAATCAACTTCTCACAAAACACATTGTGAGGCGTGAGTAGACAGATCATGCCTACAAAAGAAAATGACATTGTTCTGATCCCTAGAACCCATGTTGAAAAGAAAAAAAATGGGGTGGCAGCAGATGCCTGCAATCTCAGCATGAGGAAGAAGAGACTGGTGGATTCATGAGGGCTTGTTGGCCAGTCAGCGTTAGCCTACGTGGCAAAGTTCCAGCCAATGAAAGACTTTTATCTTACAAAAATGTAGGTGATTCCTGAGGAACTGTTGTTCCTTTGACCTCCACAGAAAACACAGAGGCACCTGGCAACACATTGACACCATGTACATATGTGCACTCTCACACACATCAACACACCACACAACAACACACACACACACACATCACGATTACAGTATTTGGCACTATACTAAAGGCGTCCTCACCCCCAGTCTCTCAGAGCACTATTAAAATGACCTTGTCTAGGCTGTTAATTCCTTGGAAAACAGATGGACAACCTTGAACACAAGTATGATTGGTAAAACTACATTGAACAAAACAAATGGGAATCTGGAATGGTTTTTAGAGACTTGCCCCAACTCACAGTAAGCTAGGTTCTGCTGTTCTACAGACCCATTTCCAGTAAGAGCTGTTATGCATTCCAGGTAACATTAAGCTTTTACAAAGTTGGGGCTGTTGAGATGGTCTGCAGTTAGAGCACTGGCTGGCTCTGCTTTCAGAGGACCGGATTGATAGCCCAGCATGCACTGGCAGCCTACAATCTTCTGTAGCTCTAATTTCCAGGAGATCCAACACTGTATTCCTGACCTTTTGGGGCACTGCATTACACAGAAGTACACTATACAAATGTAGGGAATACACCTTTTCAATTCTACTAAAACAAACAAATATAAAAATTTTTTAATTTAAAAAGATTTAAAAGAAACCAAAGGAGAAAACAATAGTAGGGATGGAATGGGGGAGATTTGAACTCTTTTAGCAAATGAGCATTGGGTAGAAAATACGCATCAGTTTGCATGTTAATGTTGTTAAGTATGGCACTGTGTAAATAATGCTTAGGAGGAAAGCCATTACAGCAGTACATGATCCTATTGTCATATAATCAAATATAAGTGTGATTATAATTGTGCCATCTCTTGAGAGAGGAAATAAGTTTCCATTTATATCTACTGCTGGACAAGGAAAAGTATGCAGAAGAGGGAAGAGGGATGACTCAGTGGTTTAAAAAAGCACTGACTGCTCGTGCACGGACCACAGTGTGATTGCCCTCTGCAAACAATTCCAGGCTGCCATTTTGGTTTGTTCAATTTAGCTTCACCAGTCATATGCTTAATGCTTAAGTTTGTCCACCTAGGTTTCAAGGAATTAACAGCCTAGATAAAGTCATTTTATGTAGTCCTCTGAGAGACTGGAGTGAGGAAGACCCTTGGCACAGTGCCAAGCACAAAATCTGATTTGTGCTGTGTGTGTGTGTGTGTGTGTGTGTGTGTGTGTGCTGTTAAAATCCACATGACAGCTAACGACCATCACAACTCCATTTCCAGGTAATCTGACTCCCTCTTCTCTGACCTTCTTGGACAATGCACAATATGGGTGCACCTACCTACATGTAGGCAATACACTCAAATTAATTAATTAATTAATTAAAATCATACAAGCCCTGTTTGTATGGCACCAAGCCTTTTTTTTACATACGAAACCAATTCTTTTATTAAAAGGATCTTTCATCATTTATGTAGATATCTATACACCAAAGGGATATTCTGAGCAAAAGAAATGACTCAGACATTTGAAGACTCCTGAATACACGTACAACTTGAAATTGATAATAGAAGATCCGATATCACAGTCTCTTGCTAAAAATGGTGGCACAAGCCTTTAATCCCAGCACTCAAGCACTGAGGCAGGCAGATCTTGTGAGACTGAGACAAGCCTCGTCTACAAGTGGGTTATCTGGTGGGCTAGGAGCTAGGGAGACCCTGTCAAAAAAATTAAAAAGAATATAAAGAAGCAAGACAGAGGCGTTAAACACTCTTGTAACATATTTAGCTGTTCTTTATGATTGAATTGAGTTCTGACTATTCCATCCAAGCTGGCTTTCAAATTTGTAGACTCCTGCCCACACCTCACAAGTAGCTGGGACTCTAGCGTGCACCAGCATGCCTAGCATTCCTCCAGTCTTTAATTTGAACCTAACCACAAACTCAGTGAAATGGACAAAGTAATACCAGGAAATATGGATTACCTCCCACCTTTGAAATAAATGGAAGGTTTAATAGCGACCCTTTACAGTATGCACCAAACCCCTGTGATTAAACATGTGCTAATCTCATCTATTCCTCTCAGGCTGCCTTAGTGAGGTGCTTCCTATGAACCCCACAAGGCAGGTGAGTAAACTAAGGGCAAGAATTCAAGGAAAGTTCCATGCCTGGTAACCATTGGCAAGGCCAGGACTGCAGAAAAAGTGGACATAAGATGCTGTGCCCAGTTACCTTTGGATTCCTGCCTCCCCGAAGCTGTGCTGAATTATAAGAAAGAGGACGAAGAGGGAGATGTTGACGCTTGCAGTAGTTAACATATGCTCATTAAGACAAGCTATGCAAGCTTGTCACCCCAGCTGCTCAGAATTCTGGGGCAAAGAATCAAAAGTTCATGGTTAGCCTTGACAAGTTAGTGAGACCCTTCTCCAAATAAAATGTGAAGAACAAAAGGGCTGCGGTTGGGGCAGGAGGATGGCTCATTGGTAAGAGCACTGGCTGTCTTGCAGAGGACCATTGTTGGGTTCCCAGCATACCCACATGGAACTAACAACTTTCCCTAGCTTAAGTTCCAGACACTCTGAATCTCCGTTCTTGCCTCCATGGGCATAGCATACATATAATGTACTTACATGCAATAAAACACTCATACACATAAAAGTAAATAAATATATAATAGCTTAAGGGCTGGTGATATAAGTCAGTCATAGAGTATTGTTGAAGATGCATGGGTATTTGGTTCAATCCCAGTACACATAAAAGAACAATAAAATAGATACACTGTGCTTATAGCTTCCCAAGTACAGTTTATTCCAGCTTTGCATTGTTAATGCTTAGAGAGCACCGTTACTCCAGTTTAGAAAAAGGGATACTGAAGCAACATTAAGAACTTGCACAAGACCACACTCCATATGAAATGGTGAAAAAATTTCAAATCTAAGATTCCAGTCCCAACACGCTGGCTGCCAACCCACATACTGTTATCAGTGCTTCTTGCACAGAGCTGCATGCAGCACACCTGTGTTTGGAAATTCCATCCCTAAATTCCTAATTATTTTTACCAAACGCTAAATATTTAAACAACAGCTTGTTGATGAACGTTAAATGTTTTGTGTGGTCTCGGTGTTTGTGCATGTAATTAAATACTGACTCTGTTCCAAGCAGCATGGCGGACATGTTTCCACATTTAGCCTCCATGCCTTCGAAGTGAAGGTTGAAACACTGGGAAATGTGTGTCACCTGCTCCTCCTAAGGCAACACAGGCAGCCCATTCTCTGACAACCTGCGCCCTCTGCTGGTCTCTTCGCAGAGTTGTAACGATGTTGTTCAGGAGCGATTTGGGCCCGAGCTGAAATATGACATCGCCTTGCGGCTGGCTGCTTTACAAATGTACATTGCCACTGTTACCACAAAACAGACGCAGAAAATCTCCCTCAAATATATCGAGTAAGTGATGAAGCTTAGCTCCATGAGATGCTGTGGTTGGGTTTTCTTTTCTTTTCTCTTTGGTCTCAATTCCCCCCAAATCGTGCTTTTCCCAAACTATTTGTAAAGAGGTAAAATGTATAAATAATGTGTCCTTTGTATTAGAAGAGATCCATTTTTCCATAGAATCCGCCTTTAGGAAATTATAGTCAAGATGAAGGTTGTTTTCAAAACGAAGAGAAAGCCTAGAGTGTTGGTTTATACCTGTAATCCCAACTTCTGGATTAGGTGTACTGATGCAGGAGGACTGGCAAGACTCTGTCCCCCCAAAGCACCAAGATAAACAAACAGCAGGCCTGTAATTTCAGTTACTCAGGAGGCTGAGGAAAAAAGACTAAGAAGTTCCAGGGCTGTTGAGTGCAACTAACCAAGACACTACCTCAGAATAGGAATGAGGGAAAAGTTTTGTCTCCGTACACTGGAGATATTAACCTGTTTAATTCTCAAGGCATCCTGGAGATGTTGTGAAGACTTTAGCTTCAAGGAGAGATTTGCAAACTGAGGTGTAAAATCATTAACTTATTTGCCAAAGTCCCAGAGCTGGGAGGGACAGGATTAATTCCCAGGCAGAGGTACTACTCCTTGCTGCGCATTAGTTTGTGTGAGAGGCTGAGTTGTTACTAGGAATTTTAGGTATAAGCCTGGAATCTGGCAGCCATATGTAGACTTGGGCACCTATCCCCAAAATACCAATAAAAGTGGGGAGTAATAATAAATAGAAGAGAAGGGAAATTAATGTTACATTGAGAAGAGGAACAAATAAATGGGTCTAGTGACCTCTAAGTCTGTTTGGGATCCTGGCATGAAATGTAGGTTTAAACAGAGGTGAAGAGGCATGCATAACTTCACAGTCCTGGTCAAGGTCTGGTCCCATCCATCAGTGACCCCTTGTCTAATCTGTCCTGCAAGGTGGTCAGATAAATTATGGGGTCTGTGTGCGATCTTTTCCTAGGAAACAAGCTCCTCCTTTGGTTTGCACCAGACTTGATCCTTGACTTTCTTCCAACATAAGATTCCTGGACAAATTCCACTCCTTTGGGTTTCATTTGTCTCTAGTTTCTCTTTAGAAATTATCTTCTCAGGGGCTGGAGAGATGGCCTAGCGTGTTAAGAGCGCCTGACGCTCTTACAGAGGACCGGGGTTCGATCCCCAGCACCCACCATGGCGGCCGGAACCGTCTGAAACTCCAATTCCAGGAGAACTCCAGTTCAGGGAATCCGAGAACCCTCTTCTGACCTCCGCGGCATTGCACGACCGGGTGCACAGACTTGCATGCAGACAGTACATTCATACACATACGGAAAATAAATAAAATTAATCAAAAAAAAATTAAAAAAAAAAAAAAAGAAAGAAATTATCTTCTCTGGCCAGCTTGTTACAGAGGCACCTGTTTGGAAGAGTCTGTATAGCAGGAGATAGTTTAGAGGGTCAAAATGCAGTATCAAAAGTAACACAAGCTGGGCCCGGTAGCTTAGATCTATAATCCCAGTGCTCTGAGTCTGGGGGAGTCTAAGGGAAGAGGATCACAAATTTTAGGATAGCCTGAAACATGGGCAAGCCCTGTCAAGAAAGAAAAAAAAAAGTAACGTCGGTCTGGAGAGACAGCTCAACAGTTAAGAGCCCTAGTTCCTCTTGCAGAGGCCCTAGCTCTCAGTTCCCAGTGCCCACATAGGAGCGTAGACATTGTCTGTAACTGCCAGTTCCAGGGGATGCTGAGTCTGACCTGCATGGGGATTGCCTAGCATGGGTGCACTTCATAGATGCAGGCAATACCATGCTCGGTACACATAAGATAAAAATAATAAAATATCTAAAAAGTAATGTCAGAGAGAGGATGCATGTATTTTTGGTGTCTGCTTAGTAAAGAGCTATGAAGTGACAGGCAAGGAGATAACACAACAAACTTGGCTCTGTGAATCACATCTATGAATGTCTTCTCTTGCTGAGTGTGCTATTTCTTCACCAGCATCCTACTTTGGCAAAGAAAGATACCCTTTTCTTAGAAAATAGATGGTTTGTATTGCCTCCAGCTGACAAATCTATTTAAGGGTCATCCTTTAAGAGTCAATGCTCTTACTCCCAGCAAGAGATTCTCTAGCCTAAAGCAACCACCACTTACTTCAGCTCAGCAGCTCTTTATGCTAAGCAAAAGAACTTAAGTTTAAGAGCCTAATGACCAGACTGAAACAATATATCAACATAATGCAAAACGCCTGGAGTTTGTCCTCATACCCATTCCAGGAGATGGACAGATAAATTACAATTCCACTTCAAAGATGTTTCCTAGGGGCTGCTCTTAAAGTATCAAAAGCCCCCAACCTGGGGGGCTTTTCTCGGGAAATTCCTGAACCTGCATTGGGGAAGAGTCGAGCCCCAGTTTGCTGACTTCATTGCCACTATTCCCTTAGAGTGCCAGAGTTTCTCTCTGGCATAAACATAGTCACCGTAGTCTGAGAGACATTCTACTCACTCACAAACTGGTCTAAAAGAAGCTGCACATACTCATATGTTCTCACACAATCTCAAATTCTTAAGTACAGTTGAAATTGGCTGCCATTTAAAAACATGGCCTACACAACCTCCAAAGATGTTCAAAGAATTAGAATACATTTGGGGGACATGAGATGTAGCTCAGTCAGTAAAGTGTTTGCCATGTAAGTGAGGCCCCTATCCACAGACCCACTTGTGAAAAACAAAGCCTGGCTGGTGCTGTGTGCTTATAATATCAGCACTGCCAACGCAGAGTCAGGTGGATACCTGGGGATTACTGACTAGTGAGCCACACTTACGGTGAGTCTCAGGCCAATGGCAGGCTCTATCCCCCGCCCACCCAATCCATTTCCATTCCTCCTGTCTGCTTTCTCACAAGTAGAATATTGTGCAATAAAAAAATATCTCAGAGATAACTAGCTTGACAGAAATCTTTCAGTCTGCAGCAATCTGTCATTGAAAACCTCTTTTGCCAACAAGTCTTGATTGAACATTTCATATAGCATTACATTAGACACTAGAAAACATTAATTTGCATAAATTATAATTCTGACCATCAAGGAACTTGTAATCTGATTATAAAAAGAAACATATAGATGATGAAAAATAGTCATTTAAAAATAATAAAGGGGGAGCATTTTCCTAGTACGCATGAAGCACCTAGTATGCATCCAGCACACACAGGCACACTCAATGCATATATACTTAATGTCTTTATTGAGTGTTCATGCCTCACGGGGACCTTTTTAGTTTTATTTGTGGCTTTATATATATATATAATATATAATATATGATATTTTTTTTTTTTTTAGTTTTTATTTGTGGCTTTGTTTTATATATAAACATTTTATATATATAAACTTTTTAGTTTATATTGTGGCTTTGTGTTATATATATATATATATATATATATATATTACAGTTTTAGTTTTATTTGTGTAGCTTTGTTTATATAAACAAAGCCACAAATAAAACTAAAAAGGTCCCCGTGAGGCATGAACACTCAATAAAGACATTAAGTAAAAGTTGAAGATGAAGAACACATAGTTATCAAATATATACACGTATAAAAATAACGTGAGGGCTGGAGAGATAGCCTAGCGGTTAAGAGCACCGACGCTTTGCAGAGGACCCGGGTTCGATCCCCAGCACCCACATGGCGGCTACAACCGTCTGTAACTCCAATTCCAGGAGAACTCCAGTTCCAGGGGAATCCGAGACCCTCTTCTGACCTCCGCGGCATTGACACAGGGTGCACAAACCTGCATGCAGACATACACATTCCATACCATACAAAATAAATAATAAAAAAAAAAAAATTTTAAAAAAAAAAAAAAATAACAGTGAATCTTATTAATCTGATAATTCACAGTTATTAAAAATATAATAAAATCTCATCTTTATCAAAGAACATAAACAATTTAGGTGAGGTGGAAGTCATCTTTCTGCTTTTTGGAGAAGATCTGAAGTTCTTTATAATTTATAGGACACTACTTGAGCACCCAACCAATCAGAAAAATAAACATGGAATTCAAATGATGGAACCTTCTGAGAAAAAGGCAGTTATCTGGGGCTGGAGAGATAGCCTAGCGGTTAAGAGCACCAACTGCTCTTGCAGAGGACTCGGGTTCGATCCCCAGCACCCACATGGCGGCTAAGAACCGTCTGTAACTCCAATTCCAGGAGAACTCCAGTTCCAGGGGAATCCGAGACCCTCTTCTGACCTCCGCGGCATTGCACGACATGGGTGTACAAACCTACATGCAGACAGTACATTCATACACATATAAAAATGAATTTAAAAAATTTAAAAAAGGCAGTTGGGGCTAGAGAGATGGCCTAGCGGTTAAGAGCACCAACTGCTCTTGCAGAGGACCCGGATTCGATCCCCAGCACCCACATGGTGGCTGAGAACCGTCTAAAATTCCAATTCCAGGAGAACTCCAGTTCCAGGGGAATCCGACACCCTCTTCTGACCTCCGCAGCATTGCATGACACAGGTGCACACACCTGCATGCAGACAGTACATTCATACACATACAGAAATAAATAAAATTTTAAAAAAAGGCAGTTATCTTTTCAGGGGAAATGAGCTCTTGGGAGAATGAAATGAACCCTGTCCGATGTACTGCTTCCCCTCCTGATACTTGAGGGAAATGAATCATCCCCACCCCTCAACAAAAATTGTCTGGAGGGAGTTAGAGAGACCAGAATTGACTGGGACAGAAGAGAGCTAAGGCTTTCTAGAAAGCCAGCTACTGATGAAAGAGGAAAGAGGAAATGGCTTAGGGGCAAGAAGAAATTATATCTATCATTCTAAGAGAAAAAGAGAGTGTGGGCAAAGAGATACAAGAATGGGAATCAACAAAAAGATTGACATAAATTGGTACTGGAAACATAGGTACGGGATGAATTTAGGAGACACAGAAAGGGGATGAACAAAATGTCTCCTTAATTTCCATTGGTCCTCGTTTAGCTTGTTAGCATTCTTTTTGTACAGCATGGACTATGTTTCTTTTGAAATACAAGCATATGTATTAATGATCAAATAGCCTTTCCAGCGTGTAAATTAAAAGTTGACCTCACCCCTGTCTTACCAAGAGTTCATTTGTTTCAACAAATATCAGAGTGTCATTTTGTCTTATATCCCAAGAATGGGGAATTAAAGATATGCTTTTGATTGCAGAAAAGAATGGGGATTAGAGACTTTTCTTCCCTCTGCTGTGCTGCAAAGCATGAAAGAGAAGAACATCAAGAAAGCACTTTCACACCTTGTCAAAGCAAATCAAAACTTGGTACCACCGGGTAAAAAGGTATCACATTTGCATCTTAATAGAAAATAGATTTTAAGGAGAGAGGATTGCATGCATTTAAAAATGTTTAAAATTAGCCCACGAGTAACATACTTGGCACCATAGTTTTCAGAAGGAAGTCACATCGTAGAACTTTTTAAACTATTCACATATTCTAAAGGTGATGAAAATTGCCCTATGCTTATGGAAACCTATTTCTTTTTCACAAGTTATAAATCCCTTATTGTATGGGGTTGGGGTGTGGTGTTTCACATATCTACAAAGGAAAATCTCTGAAGCCTTGTGGTTAAAGGATCAAATTACAAGATAATTCTCCATTTCTGTCAAGTTTTTACTGACTGCTCACACCAGCTTAAATTTACAGCAGCCTGTAAAGACTCCTACAGGCCAGGTACTGTATTTGTTAAATCAGGGACTCTCTACTAGACCAACATTGACATTTGATAAGAGATTGGTCCTTTTAAGGTGTAAGAGTGCTGTCCTGGGCATTACGGGATATGTAGCAACATACCTGATCTCTACTGACCAGACACCAGTGTCTCATCTCCCTTATTTACCACAAATGAAAGTTTGTCCAGACACTGCATAGTATGCCTTGGAAAACAACATCACCCCCAGTGACAACCATTGAAAGTTATTTCTGTCTCTCATTATGAGTGTCAAAATATTTGTATTTGTTTCACTTTTCATTAAGTAGCACACACACACACACACAAAAGGCCTTTAAAAATATATTGTTGGAGCAGGGTGTGGTGGTGCACACCTTTAATCCTAGGACTTGGGAGACAAAGGCAGGCGGATCTTTGTGAGTTCAAGTCTAGCCTGGTCTACAGAGTGAGTTCCAGGACAGCTGGGTCTACAGGGGACCCTGTCTCGAAAAGGCATATATATATATATATATATATATATATATTATATATAATTAGTTGGTAGAGGAACTTGGCAACTGATCACTGCTGGGTAGGAAGAACTGATCTTCTCTAGAGAATGAACTGACATGAACAGACTCCAGTGATGACTCACACCAAGGGACATCGGAAGACCACAAATTGAATTGATAGCCTTAACAAAATGAATGAAGTCCGGAGGGGGGCTATGGGGGGTCCAGACTGAGAAGGCAAAGCTAATATGATTAAGATTTATTATATGAATCCACAAAAATTCAATTAAAATGGATATATAGTTGCTCAGGAAAAAATGTATGGTTTATAAGCAGTAAAAAGCAAAGGATTCTAGCAAGCTCACAGAACCTTAAATCGCTAGAGCTATAAAATGGGAAACTGGCCTAATACCCTGAGCACACATTGTAGCCAAAATAAGCTCTTGAAACTTGTGTGACCCCAATACAAATCACTGTCCATACAGATAGTTCTTTGGTTTTAGTTTCTGATTTTCAGTCACTATAAGGCACACATATTTCCATTCTATCCCTACTCCATAACTTTTTTTAACTTATAAACAGGTTCAATGTACTCTTGGCCACATATAAACTCACTTCCAGTTTCAGTTTCAGGTAGCATATCTCTTGTGAGTTCAAATGCCAGCCTGGTCTACAGAGTTACAGAGTTTCCAGGGCGCTGGGCTGACAGGGAGACCCTGTTCGAAAAAAAAAAAAAAAAAAAAAAAAAAAAAAACTAACAAGAAAGCCAGGTGTGGTGGCACATGCCTTTAACCCCAGCACTCTGGAGACAGAGGCAGGCAGATCTCTGTGAGTTCTAGGTCAGCTGGGGCTGCAGGGAGACTCTGTCTCAAAAAGACCAGAAAAAGAAAACTAGCAAGATACCATGGGCCAAGAGTTTCCCAATTTGTACAGTTTGTAAAATCACCTAAATGGTAAAGTGCATTTAAGCCATTTTACAAGCTGCATAGGCATGATAATCCGAGTTCAGTACCCAGAACCCATGTAAAAACACCCACTGCCAGGGCATACACTTCTAGTCCCAGCACTGGGCAGGCAGTCACAGGCAGATTCCTTGGGCTCATGGACCAGCCAGCCTCACCTATTGAATAAGCTCCTGGCCAATGAGATAGCATTTCCAAAAAACAAGGTGGACAGCTCCTGGGGAATGAGTCCTGAGCTAGTCCTCTGTGCTCCATGCACACCCACCCACATCCATGCATACCTTTACACTCATGCACATGTATAAACACACGCACACACACACACACACACAAAGCATTTTATAATTTTTGCCCAAAGTTAATTTCTATTAACTAATTTCATTTGATTTTTTTGAAGTCTGGCCCACTGGTCTTGTAATAATTGGAAACTAATACTAATATTAGTCCTTTCTATTATCTATAATCTATTGTATCTATCTGTAATACGTCTGTCTATCTCTGTCATATGAAACCTAGTGTTTCCACCCATGAGTGAGTGATTTGCTTTCAAGTTGTTTTATATTTTTAGTAACAATAATCATTCTTTTTATAATATATATTTTATTCAGTTTCTATTCATTTCATATAATAGATCTTAATCAAATTTAGACCCTGATCCATGCCCCCTCATACTACCCCCCCACACCAGATTTTATGTATCCTGTAATATGCCTTAAGTCCTATCTGGTCCCACATTTATACCCAATAGTCCCTTGGTGCAAGTTCATCGGCTGGAGTCTAGTCAGCCTATCTAGAGTCACTCCACTAAAGATCAACTCTCCCTCACCCAGCAGTAATCAGTTGCCAATAGTTACTTGGCTAGGGTTGGAGCCTGCTGCCCATTTCCTCACTCCTATGCTGGGATTTTTTCTGGTTGAGTCAGTGTGGGTCTTGTGCATGCTGACACCATTGTTGCAAGTTGATATGAGCAAGTTCTCTGAGGCCTGAAAACCTCTCTTTCCTTGTGTTCATGCACTAACCCTGGATAAGACACGTATATTAAACCTCACCAACCCATGGCTCAGGGACCATTGTTTTATGGTGTTTTGCAAGATATAAGGAGAATGAATGTTGTTAAATCACCATTACACAAAGTGTGATTTACAGGAATATTGGAAAATCGTGTGTGATTGAAACAGAATTTTTCAGCCATCACTACTTAATGGTGATTATCTACGCAATGGAAAACTTAACCCTTAAATATTCCTTGCAAATTCAGTATGAAACAAGGACATATTTTAATCAAACACATTGTTTTAACTTGAGCTGTGAAGGAGCAGATCCAGACATCAAATACCTTTTTTTAAAAATGTCAGAACCAAAATTTTTATGTCTTTATAAAGATAAATTAATCAAGATAAAATCTCATTTGTAATCCATGCATGCAACTCAACAGTTCTCAGAGTTGAATTAACAAAACAAAGACTTATATAGCAAATTCAAACATTTCCAGTGGTTAGGGATTAGAAAGTTTACTTTCCCTAAAACTTGAAAAGAACAGAAGAAACTGGAGAGAGATGTGAAAGCCTGTGTAAAAGACTTTGCATAGATCCCAGGGGTGTATTCAAAACACACCCTGAACAAATTGTGTACAGGTGAGTCTTCCTGTGGCATGGCAGAATTTCCGTGCAAATCTCCTTTACCCTAAACACACTTGAAAAGTAGCACTCATCTATTGTAAACTCCCAATGTGCAGACATTTCCAGGAGCAATGTCTCACCTTCTTAGTTGAAGAGTAGCCTGAACCATATATCTGTGCTCATGCGACCCCCCCACCATACACACACATACACACACACACACACACACACACACACACACACACACGCACACATAACTTCTTCCAGATGGAATAAGATCTGAATCTTGCTGTCACATTACAGTCCATCACTGGGAAATCTAGTATGAAGCAATCTAACTTCTTTCCTACTGTCTTTCTCATACTCTGTCTCTCCAGGAAAATAAAAGCATTTTTTGGACTAGACATGGAGCTCAGTTGATTGAGTACTTGCTTGGCATGCACAAAGCCCTAGGTCCCATCCCCAGCCCTGAGCACAATGCACACACCTATCATTCTAACACTCCAAAGGTGAAGGTGGGAGGAGGTGGAAGGATCAAAAGTTCAAATTCATCCTCAGCAACACAGCAAGTCTGAGGACAGTCTGCGATACCTGAGAGAATGTCTGAAAAATAAATGCTTCTTTCTAGTGTGCCCTTAATTGTAATGCTAAAATAGAATTCTACCCAATGTAGTCCACATTTGAACTTTCTTTTCTCTCTTCAGCTCTCTGCACTGCAAGCCAAGGTGCACTATCTCAAGTTTCTCAGTGACCTACGATTGTATGGGGGCCGTGTGTTCAAGGCAACATTAGTGGTAATTCCATTTTCTTGCTTTCTCTCTGAAGCCACAGAGGCCTGCCAAATGTCATTGCTCCTTCAGATCAGCTGGGAATGTTTTCTAGTCTTCAGTCCTAACTGACTTTGCCATAGTCTGAAGACAGCTTGAGAAATGTTCAAAATAGATAATGTTGCTGTAGAATGCCCTAGAAAAGGAAATAAGGGAAAACAAGGAAATCAAAGAACCCTAACAATGACAGCTTTTCAGTCACTGACTGATCCAGGGAAAAAATAACCACATGCCTTGTTTCTGAAAGCTTCTGCTGATTGTGAATATATTGTGCTGTGATAACATTTACTTTCTGTGTTATTCATAATTTATGAGAGCCTCCACACATTCATATATCCAGTTCTTCTAATTGTATGATTTAGTACAGCGTGACCCAGAAATGCTTTGTAAAGAAAAAAAAATGTAATCTTAGAAAAACAGGCTCTCAGGTTCAGGTTCACATGATACTTCAGAAGTCTGGCCTTTGAAGCAAGTTGTCAATATCTTTCTCTCAGCAGGCAGAAAAGCGTTCAGAAGTGACTCTTCTGGTTGGGCCCCGGTATGGAATAAGCCATGTCATAAATACCAAAACCAATCTGGTGGCTCTTTTAGCTGACTTCAGCCATGTCAACAGGATCGAAATGTTTACTGAGGAGGAAAGCTTGGTCAGGGTGGAGCTACACGTACTAGATGTGAAGGTAAGCCTTTCAATTGCTGACCAATGGCTCTGGCTTGAACAGTGCATTTCTGATAACACAGACTTTATTTACCAACCAAGAGAAAGTTAAATGTATGCAGGGCCTCCAAGATGTCATATTGTGGCAACAAAACAAAGAGAAATGAAAACATGCATCTCCAGGCCAAGGGCTTTATCCTCCTAAATACTTGTGCGATTTGAGGGAAAATGGTTATGTTTCTCCAACTATACACAAGAAAGCAAGTTATTTCATTTCTTGGTCTCTTCTGACTTTAGAATACCGAATCATAGAGGATCAGAATTTTTTCCCTGTGTAACTCCCATGTGATTCACATAGAGAACCAATGAGATTTTTCTCCAATTTTCTTTAGAATTCCCAGTCTCTTGAATTAAGTTGGGATCATGAGATCAATCTTTTAGAAAGGGTGGGTATTTCAATTAGCCTGTATTCTCAAGATACAGAGGTGGCACTGGCTGAACATCTGACCACTATGAACATCATGAGTATCCCACTTACAGTATAATATGCGGTTATCCAGGAGGCTAGACTCCATTCCCCAAAACAGAAGTCATCACATAACAATCCATGTCTTTGCCCACACCTTTCCCTTTTCCCCACTAAAGATAAGGCATTGGACTTTGGCCCATGTTTCTCTAAAGAAAGGCACTGGGCCCAGTGGGAGGCAGAACCTGTGCAAAGATGGTACCAGCTTGGAGAATAGCTAGAAGAGAAGCTGGACACCAAGCCCTAAAGCCACTCCCACTATGGGGAAGTGAGAGGAATGGATTAATGATCACTGAGATGATGCAAAAGAGTTTCTACGAAGCAAATTAGAATGCATCGGTGTGTTCTGTGCCAAAAATCGATGGTCATGACACAGAGAACACAGAGCTCACAGCTGCTAGCTCTACACATGAGATTTCATAGGTTTAATCCAAAGGGATTGCCTTTTAGATAGCCACAAATGTGGGAACAGGCTTAGAATGCCTATCCTAGTCCATGGCCCAAGATACTGAGAAAAGCAGTCTCATTATTGGCAGAGAGGAGAACGAAAGTCAACTGGATTTTGCCACTATAGACTTGGTAATAGAAGTAATATGTCCCAAACAGGAATGAGTGAGTGGACAGAATAATGGTGGGGTGGATTAGAGGCAGAGAAGAGACTTCAATTCAGGTGGGAAGAAGGACAGCTCAACAGGGACTTTGGATGGGGAGTTCTGTTCTACCAGTCTACGACACTGAACATGGCCAGTGCCGTACTCTTGGGAGTAAAGAGATCTGTCATCTTGCTGTTTTGGCCTTGTTTAGTGTCTGCATTTTTAAACTTTATTTTATTAAGCTTTTGTACTTTTATAGCACGGTTATCAATGAAGTTTAGACCCTCCCCTCCCTGCTCCATGCAATTTCCAACCCCCCACCAGACCTCATGAATTCTGCCATACATGGTAAGACCTATCCAGTCAAGCATTTGCACGCAGATGTCATTAAGTGAAAGTTCATCCACTACAGTTCAGTCAGCCCACCTACAGATTGTAAGTAAGGTAAACCCTCCCACACTCAGTAACAATCAGTCTTCTATATTTCTCAGGCTAGGGCTGATCTGCCATCCATTTGTGTCCTCCCCTCTGGATGCTTGTGTAATTGAGTTGGCATGGGTCCTGTGCTTGATGTCACCATTGCCCAAAGTTCACATGTGCAAGCTTCTGCTGGCCTGAAATCCTCCGTTGCCCAATGCTAATGAGCCAGCCCTGGCCCTTACAGTCTTTCCACCTCCTCTTCTACAATGGTCCCTGAGCTGTGGGAGGGTGAGGTTCAATGCAGGAGTCCCACCCATGGACACATGCACTGCAGTCTCTTATTCTCTAAAATTTGGCCAGTTGTGGCCGTCTGTGTGCATTGCACACTGTTGTGTAAGGAAGCTTCACTGGTGAGCGCTGAGGGATACATTAATTTTTCTCTCTCTCCCTGGCTTTGTTTTGTTCCATGAGCCTTAGTTGTAAAGGTTCAAATGTAGCTGTGTCACCCAGGACTGGTAAGAAACTTCTTTGATAAATGGTGCATGGTACACTTGTCTATAAATATGAGGATTTATGTTTAGCTTGTGATAAGAAATATCATTTGTCTGGAGATATGATAGAGGTAAGGTTTTCTCTAGGATCTATGTCCTCTCCAGCCATGTGTGTTGGCTACAGTTACAGTGCCGCCCATCAGGTCATTCCCAGTGAGTGGGTTTTAAGTCCAATTAGGTAGCTGTTTATTACCCCTTCCCATAATATTACTACTACTATATCAACAGGGGTAGCTTACTGTGCTGGTTGTTGTGGTCATTACCTTTAGGACTGGGTTGAACCACTAATTGAACTTCTCCCTTAGCAGTTTGCATGTTACCATCCAAGTTTAGAACAGCTAAATTTCAGCTGCAAGGCCTCCTGGTCAGTTCCTGTTCCATTGCTCCAACTCCTGTGTCTGAAATATGTTCTGTCTTCAGCAGTGAGGTCTTATCTATTAATTCTGGGAGATAACCAAGAGCTTTGACAACACCTTGTAATATTTTGGGAGTCTCCTGGGCCACTCGTGGCTACCACTCAAAGGGAGATCTCTTCTGTCTTGCACTGTGTACCTTGCCAAACATGCCCCAGGTGCATATATCTCCACTGATGTTAAGGCACTGTATTTTGCTGCTTTCGTATTTCTCTCTCGCTTTTGCTTTCAACAAGAACACACTACTAAGTCAAGGAGAAAAATCATTTCATCAGGGCTTCCCTTCTAACATACGTAAGGTACATGTCCAATGATATGAGCTCCTTGTTTCCCATTTTTAGCTGTGCTTGCTCCCAACACTCAGCCCTAGTTTATGTTTCTGTAAATTTAGAACTCCTTTTAGATGGCTCCCTTTTTCACATCTGTTTGACACTCATCACTTGGTTATAGGAGAAATTACATCTTGAATGTTACTTCTCTTTACACTCATTTTCACCGTGAATCTCAATTTTAATCCTCCAGTGCATAGTGGATTCACTTCTTGGTAGGTGAAATAAGTTGGCCCTAACTAATTCTCTACTCTTTAGTCTATTAGCTATTAGAGAGGAAAACAAAGTTTCAGGGGCCTTGGTTCTTATTTTATTCCAGTATGAGTTGGAAGGGAATTTAAAATTCAGTCGATGAAACCTCACACAACTAAGTTGCATGGACTCCAGGCTTTCTCAGTTGCATTCACCCATTCCTGATGCATTCTGATTTGTTCTACAGATGCCCTTTCCCAGCATCTCAGTTGCCTTAATTCACTGTTCTCACTACTCAACAATTGGCAGTGGTGTGAGTGCCGGGGACCTGTGCCGCTCTCAGAGTATCCTCACTGGCTAAAGCCAACTCACTTGTGAAGGCACCAGGCTTTTAAAATCTTGTCCTCTGGGACTAGAGAGATGGTCCAGTGGTTAAGAACTCTTGTTCTTCCAGAAGATCTGAGTTTGAGTCTCAGAACCCACATGATGGCTAACAATATCCATACCTCCAGTTCCAGGGAATCTGACACCCTCTTCTGGCCTGGACACTGAACACATGTGGTACACTCACATACATGCATGCAAAACACTCAGACACATAAAATATCTGAAAAAATATTCTCTACACTTTGGCCATGAGTGACCTTTTGTGTTTATCACCCCCTATTGCATAAGGAAGCTTCACTGATGACATACACATTAGTATTCCCTCTACCCTTCGTTCTACTCTGCTCTGTGTGCCTTACGTGTAGAGGCTCCTTTGTAGGTATTTCACTTACGGTTGGACATCTCACAGACACTAATTTTCTGTGTGTGACCAGAGTATGTGTCCCTGGACAAGACTCTGTGTTGAACTGCACCCACCCAGGGCTCAAGAACCATTGTGGAAAGGGGGAAAGAAATATTGTAAGAGCCAGAGAAGGAGGTGCATGCAAACTCAATCAGACAAAAATCCAGCATAGACCTGGGGAAATGGACAGCAGTTCCCAATCTTAGCCAAATTACTATTGGCACCATATTTCTGCTGGGTGAAGGAGAGTTGATCTTCTTTAAGTAAGAGACTCTCAATAGGCTGACTAGATCTCAGTGGATGAACTTGCACTGAGGAAAGTCTAGGTATACTAACTTGACTCTATAGGCATTAACATATATGACAGAATACATGAAATCCAGTGTGGGGTCTATAGGTGTGTACGGGGAAAAGGGTATAAAGAATATTAAGGTGTTTTGAACCAAACGCACAAAATTTTATTAAAAATATACATTAAAAATGTTATCCTATGTTCTATGTTCTAGTCTTATACTCTTATGAATGATATGTAACAATTTAGTAATACTGTTAAAATACAGTATTCTTTTTAAATTCCGTATAGCCAACTCATTTTCATAAAGTGCTTTTAGGTTTGGGGAAAAATACCTAAAAATGATAATTAATAAAATGTATTTTAGAACCAAATAAAATCTTATCTCCTAAATGCTTTACAGTAAGGCACTATGTGCTGTTCCTGAGTCAGGCACTATGTGCTGTTCTTGAGTCACAATCTACATAACCAACATTTGTGTTTGTCTGATGGAATATTTGCATAATAACTACTTTTCTTGACTTTTATAAGCATTTATAAATAACTTAGGTGGGAGCACCTTAACATAAACTTCTTTTTCATGCAGCCAATCACACTCCTTATGGAGTCCTCAGATGCCATGAACCTAGCCTGTCTGACAGCTGGATACTACAGGCTGCTCGTGGACTCGAGGAGGTCGATATTTAACATGGCCAATAAAAAAACTACAGGCACCCCAGACACAGGTATTTTCTTTCTTAATTCATGAAGCACCGACCCCGCCCCCACCATTACCCTCTCTAGAGATCACCTAATAGCAATAATCACTAACCTAATTCAATAGTAAAGTCATACGCTTCTTAAGAACACAAATGCCAGGGTCTGAGAATATGGCTCAGTGGGTAAAGTGTTTGCCATGCACAATGTAGGCTAGAGTTCAAATTCAAAGTACCCATGTAAATCTGAGTAGGGTTGTGTTTCTCTGTAATCCCAGTGTTCCTAAGTCAAGATGGGACAGGTAGGAGAATCCTTGGAAGTTTGTGGGCCAGGTAGTCTAGAGTACACAGTGCAGCAGCAAACAACAAAGAGGCTCTGCCTTAAACAAGGTAGAAGACAAGGGCCAACCACACCCAAGGTTGTCCGCTGACCTCCACATGCATGAAGTCCATTGGTTCAGTCCTCAGTACCACAAATAAAAAGGAAAAAAGCTAGGTTTGTGCATATGGAAGAAATCTAATATCCAAATATAGCAAAAAAAAAAAAAAAAGTGTGCCTTCAAATGCTCCCAGTGTTGTCTAAGCATGAAAAATGACCCTGATGATTTACCCATTGATGGAACACCAGGCCTCATCTACTCATACATATGCTAGTCAAATACTCTGCCTCTGGGCTTCAGCTACAGCCCTTTGGCCACAGCTTTACTGCCTGGACTTAAAATGGCTGAACACTAAAGATTAAGTCCTCTGATCTAGGGCTTATTCTTTAAGACCCTGAATGGGAGCTTTTAATTTTAATTGATTAGGGCTGGAGAGATGTCTTAGCACTTAGAGCACTGGCTGCTCTTACAGAGGACTCAGGTTTGATTCTCAGCACCCACATGATGACTAACAAGTGTCCATAACTCTAGTTCCAGGGGAATCTGATCTCTTCTTCTTACCTGTGTGGGCATTGCACCACACAGGTGCACTTACATACATGCAGGCAATTTACTCAAACACATAAAGCAAAAATAATAAATACAGTGTTCAAATTTAATTAATTTACTTATTTACTGACAGAGAGATAGAGAGAGAGAGAGAGAGAGAGAGAGAGAGAACAAGAAGACAGCTTTGACTCTTCAGTCCATCTTGAGTGGCAGTAGCATGTGTTTTCAAATTCCAAGGTTGAGATTCTTCATTTGTATAATTGGCCTTGAAATTTTAGCTTGTGAAATAAGGACTAGAAAAAAAAAACTGAAGCTAGAGAGATGGCTCAGTGGTTAATAGTACTTGGTGCTCTTGCGGAGGACCTAAGTTCAGTTCCCAACACCCACATAGAGGCTAACAACTGTCTGTAACTCCAGTTTCAGGGGATCCATTACCCTCTTCTGGCCTCCTTAAACAGTGTATGATGCAAGTGCACTTATATACATGTAGGCAAAACACTCATGCATGTAAGGCAAAGATAAATAAATATTTTTTAAAATATGTGTACAATGCCTAAAATGAAGCTCAGTGATCCTATTAAAAGTTGATTGTAGAGAACTGGAGAGATGGCTCAGTGGTTAAGAGCCCCAACTGCTCTTGCAGAGGACCCAGGTTGGATTCCGAGCACCCACAGGGAGGGTAAGAACCATTGTTAAGCCAGGTATGGTGGTGCACACCTTTAATCGTAGCACTTGGGAGGCAGAAGCAGGTGGATCTCTGTGAGTTCAAGGCCAGCCTGGTCTACAGAGCAAGTTCCAGGCCAGCTGGGACTATAAGGAGACCCTATCTCAAAAAGACTAAATAAATAAATAAATAAATAAATAAATAAATAAATAAATAAATACTGGACTATAAAAAAAAGTTGATGGTAGACGGAAAAACTGACATAAAAACTGGAGAATGAAAGTGAAGGAAGAATGCATAGAAAACGAGGGGCCTTGAGAAAGACAAATGCTTTAAAATGGTTAGAGAGGGTTAGGAATGTAGCTCAGTGGTAAAGCACTTACCACACACAAGGCTCTGGCTTCCATCCTTAGGGCCACATAAGTAATAATAATTAGAGAATGGGAAGGAGCAAAAATGAAGTGGGAAGTATATACAGATTATTGTGGTGAACATTTTTACAATCATGTTTTCATTGAAAGAGATTTAACACCATTCAACAATGACCTTTGAAATTCCAAAGAGCAGTTGGCCAATTTAACACAATCCTTTCACAGTAGAAAACCAGTTTCTGGCCTTTTATTTTCAAATCATAGCGTTTACCTTGAAAATAAAACCTTTAACCCATGAGCTGTTCAAATCCTACAAGTAGAACAAAAAGTAATGTGCTATTCTAAAAACAATTATAGTAACGCAATTTCAGTACTGTCTAGTTTTTAGTGACCAATGATGCGATGTTTAGTTAGAAGTGAGAGGGGAAATGACCTACTACCTAATGATATTGTTATTATGGGGAGGAAAAATGGAACATTGGCCTCTCAGTAATTTTGTTCGATTCCATAGAAACAATGAGGGTGAGGACACGTGCTCCACATACATTCTCTACTCTAACACAGGGTAGCGTGGACATGCCAATGAAAGAGTACATCACAATCACAAAAACAAAGTGGTGGGCTGAAGCTGAATGGAATGACAACCTGAAGTTTAGTGTCATGGTCAGTTTTAATAGTTAACTTGACATGATCTACAATTCCATGGGAAAGAAGGAAGACCAGATGAGGGATTTTCTAAATCAGGTTGGCCTATCTATGTTTCTGGGAGACATGGTCTTGATCATGTTGATTGACATGGGAAGAGCCAGCCCACTGTAGGTGGCACCATTGCCTGATTTTTGGATCCTAGACTAAATAAGCCTGAAAAAAGTAAGCAGAGTCGTAGGCATGTATGCATTCAACTCCCTCTGTTCTTGAATGTAGGTGTGATGTGATTAGCTGTTTTAAGTGCCTAGAACCTCCATTTCCCTTCTGTGATAGACTATAACCTGGAATTGGGAGCTAAAATAAACCCTTTCTCCTAAGTTGCTTTTTGTTCAGAATTTTTAAAAATATGACACTTAGCATCCTCTAATGGTTACAATCACTCTCCTTTCTTTGGAACCTCCCTAAAGATCACAGGGGACACAAGAAATGTCAAAAGTAAAGTGCCAGTATTAGTTACTTTTCTCATTGCTGTGAGCAAATACCAGACAAAACAACTTAAAGAAGGAAGGGTTTATTTTGGCTCATAGTTGAGAGTGCAGGCCATCATCGCAGGAGAAGGCATGCTGGCAGGAACTTGAGACAGCCAGTCACATTGCTGCTGCAGTCAGGATCCAGAGTGTGATGAATGCTGGTATTCAGCTCTTTCTCACTTTTATTCCTCCGAGGACTCCCAGACCGTGGGTGGGGTCATCTATATTCGGAATTAGTTTTTCCTGTTCTATTAAATCTCTTTGGAAAAACCCTTGCAAACACGTATAGGTGTGCTTCCCAAGAGAATGGAAATACAATGAAGCTGACAGTGAAAATTAATCATTGCATTTCCTGTCTAATTCCATGAGAACTGAGCCACAGTTCCCACCTCAGAGCCTTCCATATCTCCAGAATCATTCCAAGAAGATAAATAGTATACAATTTGGGAAGAAAGCCCAGATTGAGTATGTATTTTCTTCTCGTCTCAAACTGAAATAGACCTTACTCAAGACCTGATAAAATCATAAGCCACAATTTTTCCCTGTCTTGAAAATGAATATTCAAGCCCCTTTGAAATCCCTGACCACACGTATTTATGCATCTCTTGGTTTTAGGAAGCTCTGAATTAATATAATTTGTTTTAGCTTCCTGCCTTATTTAGATTGCTTTTGGCCCAACCCAAAAATTCTGAACAACTAGCTGAATCATTGTTCTTATAAAGTTTAATTGGAATTCAACCATACAAGTTGCTTTACTTTCCTGAGGCTACAACAACAAATAATCACAAACGTTGAGGAGTCTAAAATCAAGGTATGTGTGTGGCTCTGCTCCCTTTACCAGATCTAATACAGTATGCTTTCCATCTTGACTTTCTGCTAGTGGCTCCCAGCATTCCACTGGGCATTCCAGTCTAGCTTTGCCTATATTTTCACATGGCTTTCCCTTCTTCCCTCCATGGCCCAAATTCTCCTCTCTTTTCCCATACTAATGGTATTTGAGATTGGATTGAAGACCTACACATTTAATTTAAGGTGATCTCATCTTAAGATCCTTAATCAAATATGCAAAACCCTTTTTCCAAATATGGTCACATTTCCAATAAAGTAATATTCCCAGAGTGGACACATCATTTGTGGACCACCACACAACCCATACCCCCATTCATTTATGCATCCTCCCTATCTGCTTTCATGTTAAAATAGCAAGGTTGACTAGTTACTCAACTTAAGAGTTGCCCTAAAAACCTCAAATATTTATTATATGGTCCTCTCTTTACAGAAAATCTTTACTAAATCCTGCTATAAACCTGCAGCCCTGTTACAATGAAACTTGGCTACCCTGTCTCCCTGTCTCCCAGCAAAAATCTACCCTACAATACATATCCACTGAAAGAGAGGGAACAAATCACTCAGACAGACAGACAGACAGACAGACAGACAGACTACCGTAATCTAAGTTTCTTTTTTCTGATAAAAACAATGCTGAATTCCCACAGGTAGACTGATTACACTACACAGTAAGATGCAGATATGGCCAGTGTGTAACTCAATGTCTTCAATATCATATTTACTTCCTCTATTTCTTTGTTTTCATAGATTTTGGAAAATGATTCTGAATATTGTTCATCACTGTATAATATAGGGAGAGCAAAAACTACCTTTCTAAAACCTAATTTCTTTTCCAAATGTCCTATAAACCTGATGTCAGTATGACCCAAATATTTGCTGGAAGTGGGTACACAATCTAAAAGAAACAGATGGAAAACTAGTAGGGCCCTGAATTTTCCTCAAAATATTGCCTCTGGAATCGACAAAGCAATACCCAACAGAATGTCCTATTTCTTGTTCTTGTTAAATATCAGAGCAAATCTCCACATGTAAATTCCACATTAAGAAACCCTTGAAGAATGACCAAAACGATAACATTTAAATTAGTGTTTTGCAATTTTTTTGGTCTTTTTGAGACAGGGTCTCCCTGTGGCCCCAGCTCTCCTGGAACTCGCTCTATAGACCAGGCTGTCCTTGAACTCACAAAGATCCACCTGCCTCTGCTTCCCAAGTGCTAGGATTAAAGGCGTGTGCCATCACGCCCGGCGTGTTTTGCAATTTTAATTGGTGAGAAACATCAAACAAATCTACTCAGGCTCCCATGATACAAACAAAAGTTGAAATGAGTTTAAATATTAAATATGCCCAGGCATAGAAGAGAAGAGATCCTATGAGGCTTCCATCTTCCATCTTATGCATTATATACACATGCTTATAGATATGAATACTGACATTTATACATGAATATATTGTGCCTACTAGGATATAAACAGGCTATAAATGGAGGTATACTATTTAGGCTCTTAATAAATGTGGGAAAAGTATGAAGATCCTTGACCTTGTCTTAAATCAAGGAGAAGAAAGTGCAATATCTTCCTCCATCAAGTGGGGAATGCTTGGCAGTTTATTTTCTGGGAAAAACAACCAGCCTACTTGAATATCACCTTTAAGGGTTGGAAAAGTTGTGTTGCACATGTATATTCATATATCCCAAAAAGGTCTATAATAGAACTAATAATCAAAAATAATTAAGCCTGGGGCTGGAGAGATGGCTCAGCAGTTAAGAGCACTGGCTGCTGTTACAGAGGACTCAGGTTCAGTTCCCAGCACATACATGGCAGCTAACAATTGTCCATAACTCCAGTTCCAGGGGACTCAAACACCCTCCTCTGACCTCACATGACATGGATGCACTTATGTATATGGAAGCAACATACTCATACACAGAAAATAAAAATAACAAATAAAAAATTTTATCAAGAATTTTGAGAGAGAGTGAGAAAAGGATGGGAGACATGTTTGGCAGAGTGCATGAGCTCTAGTGGAGTGGGAGGCATGGGTCTAGATTTGAGTTGAAATTCTGTATGAAATGCACAAAGCTTCAATAAAAATTGGCTCTCAAAAAATTAAATTAATTAAGCTATAATTCTTTACTCATAGACTCTATTACATATTATCAAATAGCAATTATGTTTTATGGAGTATCAATTTTATTAAATTCTCCTAACCAAGGACCCTACCACCTAGAGCCTACACCACCCAATGCCCTATTTCCAAAGTTGAATAATTGTGCTTACCCAATTGATACCATAACCCATTATATTAAGATGTATATGAGGACATTACTCAGTATGTAAAATGCTTGCTCTGCAAACATGAAGGCCTGGTTTTGGATCCTCAGCACCCACATAAAAATCAAGGCGTGATGGCAGACACCTACAATCCCAGCACTGAAGCAGTAGATACATGTGGATTCCAGGGCACACTTAATAGCCTCTCTAAACTGCATTGTCAAGCTTCACGTTCAGTGAGAGACCCTGTCTCAAAAAATAAGGTAGAGAGTGATAGAGGAAGATACTTGACACCAATGTTTGACCTCCATGACAAGGAGGTCTCAGGAAATCACACCTGCACACATGTATGCCACATACACAACACACACACACACACAAACACACACACGCACACACACAAGTAACACAAACCTCTATCCCTCCTGAAACCAGACAGCATAGTGACCTTTCTACCTAATTTCTACCTAATTCTTTCTCTTTAGGAACAGAAAATAAAGGAAAGCATAACCTCCTTGGCCCTGAATGGAACTGTATGCCCCAGATGACAACTTTCATTGGTGAAGGGGAACAAGAAGCCCAGATCACATACATAGATTCCAAGCAAAAGACAGTTGAGATGACAGACACCACCTTATGTCCCAAAGAGCACCGGCATTTATATATTGACAACACATATAATTCAGATGAACTTAGCCAGCCGCTGACACAGCCAGGTGATGCCTCCTGTGAGGCAGACTACAGAAATCTAGCTCAGCGGTCCCTGTTGACCCTCTCAGGACCAGACACTTTGAAGAAAGCACAGGAATCTCCGCGAGGAGCTAAAGTGTCCTTTATTTTTGGAGATCTCGCCTTGGATGATGGCATGACTCCCCCAACTCTTGGCTATGAAAGACTATTAGATGAGAGTCCAGAAATGCTGGAGAAGCAGAGGAATCTCTACATCAGCAGTGCCAATGACATGAAGAACCTAGACCTCACTCCAGACTCAGACAGCATCCAGTTTGTGGCAAATTCTGTATATGCGAACATAGGTGATGTGAAGAACTTTGAAGCCCCTGAGGGGATAGAGGAACCTCTCTTGCATGACATTTGTTATGCAGAAAACCCCGATGATGCAGAGGATGAAGATGAGGTGAGTTGTGAGGAAGACCTGGTGGTGGGTGACATGAGCCAACCAGCCATCCTCGACCTGTCGGGCTCCAGTGATGACATCATTGACCTCACAACCCTACCTCCTCCAGAAGGGGATGATAACGAGGATGACTTCCTCCTACGTTCTTTGAACATGGCCATTGCTGCACCCCCGCCTGGCTTTAGAGATAGTTCTGATGAAGAGGACTCTCAGAGCCAGGCAGCATCCTTCCATGAGGACAAGGAACAAGGCAGCAGCCTGCAGAATGAGGAGATCCCTGTGTCCCTCATTGATGCTGTGCCCACCAGTGCTGAGGGCAAGTGTGAGAAGGGACTGGACCATGCTGTTGTTTCCACGCTGGAAGCTCTAGAAGCACTTTCGGCGTCAGAAGAACAGCAGAAGAGTGACAATTCAGGTTCTTTCACAATTGTTACATTTATTCACTGATTACCATGTCATTCCATCCTTTTGAGCCATTTGTTTTTGGAGTCCTGTTAATGTGGTATTCTCCATTTCATCCATGTCCCATTTCATAATGATGCCGAACTACCATCACAAGGTTTTTGTGTTATGTGATTTCCTTTGTTACTATTTTTTAAATGGCATGTGCTCCCCATTTCTGGAACAACTGTGCAATAAATTCAGAGTCTTTACTGGAAAGGGAAAATTTGCTTTTTGCTTTTGTTTTTCTTGTCTTTTCGGGTATTTTTGTTGTCATTTGTTGTTGTTGCTGCTGCTGTTTTAATAATAACGAGTCCCATTTTCTGACATGTCTCCAATGCCTCTGCTCTATCCATTAATTGATTCTTATTTCTTACGGCATGCAGGTGTAGCCATCTTGCGGGCTTATAGCCCTGAGTCTTCGTCAGACTCGGGCAATGAAACTAACTCTTCTGAAATGACTGAGAGTTCTGAACTGGCCGCAGCACAAAAGCAGTCAGAAAGCCTTTCCCGAATGTTCTTGGCCACTCATGAAGGCTACCACCCTCTTGCAGAAGAGCAAACAGAGTTCCCCACTTCCAAAGTCCCGCCAGGGGTTTTGCTTCCAAAGTCCTCCCACGGCCTGACTGCTCGCCCACCGACTGACCTCCCCCCCAAAGTTGTGCCTTCAAAGCAGATTCTTCACTCAGACCACATGGAAATGGAGCCGGAAACTATGGAGACCAAGTCAGTCACTGACTATTTTAGCAAACTGCACATGGGCTCGGTGGCATATTCCTGTACCAGCAAAAGGAAAAGCAAGCTGGCCGAGGGGGAGGGGAAAACCTCATCAAGTGGGAGCACACCAGGGAAAAAACAGCAAGGAACCAAATTGGCAGAGATGGAAGAGGATGGCAAAGGCAAAGTTGGTACTGTGTCTTCTAGAGATAGTCCACACCTCAGCAATTTTAACCTGGAGAGAACTGCCTTTCGCAAGGACAGCCAAAGATGGTATGTGACCTCTGAGAGTGGGGTCACAGAGAAAAGTGGAGTGGAAGCACCAGCCATGAAAACTTTTCCTAGAGGTTCTGGCCTAGGGACCAGGGAGGCTGAAGGGAAGGAGGATGGAGCTCTAGAGGGAGAAGATGATGAAGGTTCAGGACATGGCCAAGGGGACCGCTTTCTAACAGATGTGACCTGTGTAGCCTCAGCCAAAGACTTAAACAATCCTGAAGACACTGACTTGTCTACTTGTGACCATGCCAACAAGCTTCCGGAGACTGAAGAGAATGTGGCCCATCTTTGTGACTACCACTTGGCAAAGCGGATGTCGTCCCTGCAGAGTGAGGGTCATTTTTCCCTACAGAGCTCTCAAGGTTCTTCAGTGGACACAGGTTGCGGCGCTGGCAGCAGTGGAAGCGCCTGTGCCACTCCAGTGGAGTCGCCCCTCTGTCCTTCCATGGGGAAACACCTGATTCCAGATGCCTCTGGAAAAGGCGGGAATTACATTTCATCAGAGGAAAGAGCCACAGGCCTTCCTAACCATGGAGCCACCTTCAAGGAACTGCACCCACAAACAGAAGGGATGTGCCCACGCATGACAGTGCCTGCTCTGCACACAGCCATTAATGCCGACCCCCTGTTTGGCACTTTGAGAGATGGATGCCATAGACTGCCCAAGATTAAGGAAACCACAGGTACAGCAATGATGGATTTAGTGCTTTGTAACATGTCAGGAGCATATGAACCATATATTATAAATATATATATATATATATTATAAATATATATATTATAAAAATATATATTATAAAAATATATATATTATAAAAATATAAAAGAAAACAAAAGGTAGAAAAAAACACCATAGAACTGTTAGGTAGCAATAAAAAGTAGTTTCTATTTCTGGAACAATGCTAGAAATGGATTTTCTCTTTAGACACTTTCTTTGCATTAACTTTCAAATTTGATGGAGGAATAACTTTTGTTCTAAATTCTGAGTGCAGAACAATTTGAGTAATAATGATAAGTCTTTTTGAAATGTTTTATAGAGTTCTGCCGTGAAACCATCTGGGCCTGGGCTTTTTTTAGTTGGGAAGTTTCTTATTACATCTTCAATTTCTTCATATATTATGGGTCTGTTTAAACTGTCGATCTCCTCTTGGTTGAGCTTTGGTGATTTCCAGGATTTCAGATATTCATCCATTTCTTCTAGGTTTTCAAACTTAGTAGAGTATAGGTTTTTGAAGTATTCCCATATGATTGTCTGCGTCTTTCATTGTCTGTTGTGATATTTCCCCTTTCATCACAGATTCTATTGATTTGGAGTTGTTCCTTCTTTCTTTTGGTTAACTGGGCTAGAGGTCTGTCTATCTTGTTTATTCTCTCAAAGAAACAACTTTTGGATTCATTGATTTTTTTTGTATTGTTTTCTTTGTTTCTATTTCATTGATTTCTGCTCTAGTTTTTGTTATTTCTTCCTGTCTATTGTGTTTAGGGTTTATCTGTTGTTGTCTCTCAAATGTTTTAGCTGCAGTGTTAGGTCGTTCACTTGTGTTCTTTCTGTTTTTCTAATGTAGGCACCCAGGGCTATAAAGTTCCCTCTTAAGACTGCTTTTAAAGTATTCCATATGTTTTGTTTTGTTGTATTATCATTGTCATTCGGTTCCAGGAATGCTTTTATTTCTTCTTTATTTCTTCCTTAACCCATTCATTATTCAGGAGTGTATTGTTTAGTCTCCATGTGTTCTTGTACATAGTAGGGCTTATCCTGGTGTTGATATTGAGCTTTATTGCACTGCGGTTAAAGCTGCTGGCTGTTCTTGCAAAAGACCCAGGTTCAGATCACAGCACCTTCATTGCAGCTAACAAGCATGAGTAATTCCAGTTTCAGGAGATCCAACACCCTCTTCTGACCTCTGTGGGTACTGCTTGATGTGGGTACACTTACATACAATGAGGCAATACACTCATATACAAAAATAAAAATAATAGGTAAAATATTTTAAAGATTAGTGGAATTAAGACACCTCTTTTCAATTTTATGTTATTATTTATTTATTTGTTTGTTTACTTTTAAGACAGGATCTCCCTCTAGCACAAGTGCTAGGATTAAAGACATGGGTCACCGTTACCAACCTGACAGTTGTTTAAAAAAAAAAAAAGTAACCCATACATACAGTCATTGCCAGCTCCTTTAAAATTATACTTAAATATGTTGGAATAATGTATACATAGGATGTTTGTTTGCTAACTAACTATATGCCTAATCTTTGACGTATAAATATTGGGAGCAAGAAATACATAAAATACTATTTTCTCCTTAAAAATATTTGGAAATTCTAGAGAATCTCAAATGGATCAGTAGTTCCATAAGGAATCTATTCCACTAATTTTTGCCATCTGTTAAAATGGAAATCTGTTATGAGGAATGCTTGGGAAGCAAGAGTAGTCATGATACAGGGCAGCCATTCTCGAATGCATCTTTGAGAAATTACAGACATCACATAGAGTTATAGTGAAAATATCCACCGAAGAGATGCTTAATGAATCTCTCTGTTTTTCTACTACCCCTAGTGTAGCTTTGACAGAGCCTGGGAAGGAGAGACAAGGAGGCATGCCTTCAGCTTGGTCTCAACATTCTGAAGCTGATCCCATCCTGCTACCATCAAATATTCACTCGGAATCAAAGGTGCCAATTCCAAATCAAGACCCCATTGATTTCTCCCAAGCAAATCAGGCAGTTGGAGGGGCTGTGAGCTGGTGGCCACTTGATCTGAGAAGGGGAAGCCTCAGGACACCCCCAAGCCAGAAGGATCTCAGACATAGCAGCAGTATCCTCTCAGGACCTGTAGGTTTGGAGACCTTCCGAGAGAGAGCCAAGGGTGCAGTCAGCTTGAAGTATCCAGGTATCACAGAAGCACAGGAGGCCAGTTCAGAAAGACGAGCAGAACTCCCCCTGGGGAGGAAGCTCACCAAGAGTTTTTCCCAAAGCTCAATGCACTTTAACTCTGAGGGAAAGCTTCCCAAAAGGTCGCCAGTGGCTCATAAAGATTCAAAGTTGTATAGGACCTTACCCTTGAGAAAGCTAGAGGGCAGCAACTGGAGATGCCGAGGACCCTTCAGCTACTGTTTCCTGAACCGAGGGCAGGATGAAGATGGGGAAGAAGAGGAAGAGGAAGAGGAAGAGGCCACCCTCCAGGTCTCTTGCCTCTATCGACCACAGATAACTCAAGCCGAGCCAGAACCTAGAGACTCATCTCTGGTGGTTGGGATGCAGAAGCAAGGAGAGGAGCTGTCCAGAAAGCCAGTGCTGAAGGTCTGGTCAGAAGAACTGAGTGGCCCCAATGACTTGGACTTCAACAGTCTAGCTTTTGATGCCAGGATTGCAAGAATAAATGCCCTAAAGGAGAACACATATATAATGCCTGATGGGTTTCTCGCAGCCCAAAATGATGCCAATGAGCTGCTCTGCCTTGTCAGGGCAACCAAGGGGAGGAGAGAAGAGTCACGCCCTGAAGCATATGACCTTACACTTTCTCAGTACAAGCAACTGTTATCTATTGAGTCCAGACAGTTGGGAAGTGCCTGTAGGAAAATGGCAATGGCTGAAAAAAGCCCAGAGGAGATGCTCCTAGCTATGAGTTCCAGCTTCCAAGTGCTCTGTTGCCTAACAGAAGCTTGCATGAGATTAGTGAAAGTCGTGAACTCGGAAACACAGCGGCAGGAAATTGTAGCAAAGATTGATGAGGTGGTCATAAACTATATTTGTCTCCTGAAAGCTGCTGAGGCAGCTACTGGAAAGATCACTGGAGATGCCAATATTGGACTCTCAATGCGACATTCAACAACCATGGCCGCTCTTGTAAGCACACTAACACGTTCTCTCAAGATGCTTTTAAATAAATAAATATGAAAGTCACATCGTAATCTACCTTTGCAAAGCCATACATGAACTTTTATTTACTTTCTGTGTACAATGAACGGATGTCTCCTTTCTTCTCTCTGTATATTTTGTTATTTTATATAAAATAGGAGATAGAAGTTACATTGATGAATTGTGAGAAATGTCCTAATCAGATGTATTCTGTTTATATTATACCTATATATACATGTAAAAGAAATATATGAGAAAGGGATGACATTTGGCTCTTTTTCATACAGTCAAAACTCCAGGTATATGATGTGAAATTTTAAATACTACCATGTTAGCGAAGAACAATGAATCCTATCCCCTCTCCATCCAAGCAGATACTTGGCGACCATATCATTCATATTTAGGAAGTAAAAACCAGAAGAAAAATTAGAAAAGAAATCACAATGTATATAAAACAGTACATGTGTTTTAAAATTATGACTTCTAAGCATTGGAAATAGCAAAAGAAGACATTTAAAATTCAAGAAGCTATTATGAATTATTAGAGAATATATAATAAATTAACTTTTTGCTCCTGGCATTTCGTTATTGGATGCTTTCTTCCAAGAATCCCATGTACTGAATTTTGGTTTATGCTATTTGGGCTACAGATGGGGAGGGGGTGGGTAGATTTTGTTGTGTCCCCACAAATGCTCTTCACAGTTTTAAAAAGCTTCCCAAACAGAAGAACAGAGAGAATGATGGGCAGGTTCCTAGGCAATAACTGGAGTTATGGATTATCTGATTACATTAAATAAATAGAATTAGTTATACCAAAATTAAATTGTTTGATGAAAAGAGAGATTTTCTTTGACTAAATGTCAGCATACATAAACCAAAGGCATTATTTTCTTCCAACTCCAACTCAACCATGCAGTTTAAAATTTCCTTTAGAGTGACAGCACATCTAGTAAAGTATTTGTAGAATTACACAAAATGGAAAATGTAATGATCACAAAAAGCAAGTGCAGATCCACCAATGTAAAGCAGACCATACAGCAGCATCTGTGAAGCACAGCACAGCCCTCAGCTCTCAGCTCTCAGAAGGGCTTCTTGTAGCACCTCCTCCACAGGAGCCATGATTATTAGCAAAACCTGGAAGGACAGCCTACAACTGGGAGAAGTTTTCAAATTAGAAATATTCCAGAAGATCAAGGAGAGATAGCCACTCTCATAATTGAAACCATGATTGAGTAAGTCATGGAGTATTTTTATTAAATCAGTACTTCATTCATATTAGATGACAGAAATAAGAAATCTGAACAAAAGCACGGTCAATTTGACCATCATAAAGAAAACTAAGAGAATGCAAAGAAGTTTTCAGAACTCTCATTTCTCTAAAAATATCTCTTTGGATCAAAACAAAAGGAGGCAAACTCTTCAATCATAAAATTGATATGTATATATTTTTTTCTGGATCATTCAGTATTCATGCTGTACACACTCCTATTTATGTAAGTGGCTCCTTAGAATAAGACAGTAGTATACCAAGTAAAAATAATTCCAGTTTTGTAAATTCTTAAGCAGGAGACGTAGCAGGCTTCACAGTTGCTATTTCTCTCTGGTCAATTGTTCATTCCACAGATTCGCAGCTAAAGCCACACCACAGATTTGTAGATGGCAGCCAAAGAAGGAATTCAGACATGAGTTATTATAAATAATGTTTAATTTAATAATAAAACATTATTTCATTACAATTATAAATATTTTGGCCTTTTGATATTGAGAGACATTAGTGCTGTGTACTGTGGAAAATCTTAGAAAATATTCTGTGTACTATAATACTAATATAATAGGACGTGTGCTCTACGTCAGACAATGTGCTAAACATTATCACATTATATCATGTATTCATCACAATAATCTTTTGCTTTGGACACTGCCATTAATTCCTTCTGGAGGCATTATTGTTTAGTAGTTATGGAATATATGGATTGGGGTCAGAAATGTCTTGATTTCAATTTTGGTTCTGCTATTCCTTAGCCCTGTCATCTTTGGAAAGTTATTTTTTCTAGGTCTCAATTTCCTTATAGTGAAATGGAATTCAATAATGAGATCCATTTCCATAGGGTTGTCACAAGTTTTAAGTAAAATTATGTATGTAAAGTTCTTACCACAATATCTGGCAGAGAATAAGTACTCAATGTTAGATATTATAATTATCATAATCATTGTGTTAAATATATTGCCCAAGATACTATGTGGAGGATGTTTGTTTTATATACATATTGTATCCTGACTGTGTGCAGAACACATCATGTGTATCGCATATATATAAAAGAAATGTACAAGGAAATGATGATCCTTGCTCAAATTGCAAATCTAGCTAGAACAGCGTGCTAGTCCATTGTAGTTCTTTGAGAAGCTTCAGGGAAATAGCTCTGGGTCTTTCTAACCAATTTCCCATTATCTGTGGCTACTCAATAAGTTTTTGTTTCCTATAACAGTCTTTCCTACTCGGAAAATTTCAAAGCCTCCTCCTTCACTAAGCATGGGGCTCCTAACTGGAGTCCAGGTCCATTAGAATATAGGAAGACCATATTAGAATGATATTTGTGTTTATTTTTATCTAGATTTTTATGTTTGTGTATGTTTTATAATGCCATAATAGTACAGTGGTACATGTACATAATTTTAAATAAATAAATGAATAAATGAATAAATAAGCATAAGCCTGGTGCCTGCATGCCAAGTGTTGTCAAAGGCAGGGTTACATTCACCAAGGTTTGAAAAGCAAGGAACTGGAGATCAGAACTTCCTTGCACTGGGTGGGGGGGGGGTTACATTTAGTGTCCAGCCCGTTTTCCCAAGTGTATCTCATATAATTTCGATTTAGCTTTCATTATAAAATGTACAAACGTACACAAGATTGCACACAATCATATAAGGAGCAACAGGGACTTATTGGGCATCAACCAATGTCCAATTTTATTTTACTTCTACTCACCTCCTCCCAGCTTGTATGATTTGGAAGAAAATCTCCAGAATCATACAGTTTAATATATGAACATTTCACTAGGAATCTCATATAAACAATGACTTTTAAAAATAACCATAATGCCACTTTCACATGTCAAAAGTTAGCAAATTTCCCATATCATCAAACAAACAGAGAAATAAATGCTGAAAAAAATGAAAGTCTCAAAAGATATTTTCCCCAATGTTGTCATCCTTTCTCCATCTGTTTCTCTCTATACCCTGATGTTTGTTGCCAATAATTTTCTGTTTATGAGTTTAACTTTGGAGTTTGTATGAGTGCAGTGACCTTCTCAACCTGAGCCGAAATTCATTCATACTTTATGGAAATGGATTGATCAGAACTAATATAGTAACATGAGAAGAGAGCTGTCACAGAAACAAGGATCATAGACTTAAGCTTCTAGTAAAGTCCATTATTTGATGCAATTGCTTCAGACATTAAAATTAACACAGACTACACCGACTGACCTGACATTTAATGGGAATAAATCTAATCAAATAAAAAAATTTTTTCAGAAAAGAGACACCGAAAATAAATACTGAAGGCATCAGCTACAACAATACTACAATGGTTTGATTCCTTTTGCTAACAACTCTGTCTTTCATTATGATTCATCTTGGGAAAGACACACTCCATTTGGTTATGTTCCACTTGCATACATTTCTAATATTAGTTATTAACTATCTTAATGCAGTTTCTGAGCCACACCGAATATTGATCTAATTTCTTCTGCCTAGATTTTTCTTGATGTGGTAATGGGGTAATTTTCTCTCCATCACCCATTGGGCTGCTGCTAACTGGTTTTGAAATTTAGAAACAGAATAAAAAGCAAATCAGCTATGTTCAGCTGAATATTTATCTTTTCCAAACATTGAGAAACCTTAGTTTGGAACATTTAGAAGGCCCTGGATTCGATTCCCAGAAGTGGGAAAAAAGGAAAGAAAGATACATGCAAAGAAAAGACCAAGGAGACAGACACAGAGGGGAATATTTATGGGGAACAAAGTACATGAAAATTACATTGTCTATAACCTGATTTTCATCTCTGCTTTGGAATTTTCACTTGTCTGTCTGTCCATCTGTGATACTAGGTTTTTACTTGGCTTTATGGATTTCAATATTAGTTTCCCCTCTGCCATTCCTTAAACTACAAAAGAGCATTTTAGATATAACATATCAGATCTTCCTTTAAAGACAGGTTGCAATAATAGCTGTTCCACTTTGAAAGATCAAAGAGCAAGAGTCTTACCTTTTAAACTTCATAACAACTTGACTATATCTAAACTGGATATTTTTAGTCATTCGTTATTCACTGCCTTACCTATCTCGCTTGAAATTTCAAAGTTTCTACAAAGAAAATCCATGGCAAAACAATCTACCAGCTATTGTTGCTGCATAACATAATAGAATAAAATAAATCTTACATTACTGAAAGAAATAATTATCCCAAGTACCATATGAAATTAACCTGCTGCCATCAGCCAACTTTCTTCTAATCTTTCCTCTGTATTTATAATTGCATCTCAATTTTCTGTTACACACTCATTTCAGAGACTTAGATTTGGTTTTTTGTTGCTATCGATGTTGCTGTTTGTTTTCTTTCTCCTTGGTAGTTCCCATTTTCCACTCCATGGCCTGGACAAAAGTTCTTGCCATTTATGGAATATTATTCACAATACATGGCCACAATTCTATGTAGTAGTAGATCTATGTGGGTTTTGAGCTTTAATTTTTCTTTTTATTGTTTGAGAATTTCATGGGTGTGCATTTTGGCCAAATACATTACCCATTCTCTTCCCTCCATTTCCTTCCCTGTACCAACAACACTTTCCTAAACTTCACATACTCTATTTTTAAACACCTTGAGTCTACTTAGTGTAGCTTGGCTGTCCATGGATCGATGACCATCTATTGAAGGAGGGTGGGTTACCACTTAGGAGCAACATCACTGAAAAAAACTGACTCTGTTCCCCAGCAGTCATCAGGGGGGTCAATAGCTCCTCAGCTAGGGGTGGGATTCCATGACTCCTCTTCTCATCCATGGTGGGAATTTGTCTGACTTGATCTTGTGCATTCAATCACAGCCAGTGCAAATTTATGGGGAAAACAGCCTTCCTATGCCCAGCAAGTACTGTTTGTTGCAGACATCCAATTCTTCTGGCTCTCATGATTGTTTCCTCTCCCCTCCTCTTCTTGCTGATTCCTAAGCATTTGGGGGAGAGGGTATGGCATAGATGTCCCATATAGAATTGAACATTCCACATTCTCTGATTCTCTGTATGTTACCTAATTTTGCATTTCTGTATTAATCACCATCTACTGCAAAAAGAAGTTTCTCTGACAAGAGTTGTAAAGATACAGTAATTTAAATTATAAGAAACTAGGGGGAAGTTTTACACTATGTATATTTAGCAAAATAATGGTAGCGATTTCTTGGCCAAAGGCCTAAGAACTGGTCATTCCCAGATTTTTGGCCCAGTTAATGGTACTAGGCATGAGTTTCATCTTCGGGAGCAATCCTTAAACCCTATCAGAAAGGGGATGGTTACTTCCATAATAGTCATGCCACCATCACATCAGTGGATGTATCACATAATTCCAGTAGATACTGTAGCTATCAGGGTTCACAGCTGAGTGAATACTTCTCTCCCCCAATAGTGTGTCAAAATATAGAGAAGTATAACTATCATTGAAGATCTTTGAAAAAGCCATATGTAAACCTACTACTGTAGAATTTTCCCAAAATGCTTAGATGTACATATATAAAAGTAGTTTAGATGAAGTTACCCAATAAAAGGTGAACAGTGCCTCCCCCAGACATAGTGCAGGCTATCAAATAAAAACCAGACAGCAGATATGTGCTATCTTAACCTTTGTGAAATGGGTTATGTAGACCCCTCCTCCTCAAAATAGAACATTACAGGCCATTTTTATTTCTCTTGGATACCATTCAGAACTCAATAGTAAGACACTATTGCTGAAGAAACCACATACTTGAATCATCAACCATGTACTAAACTCGAAGCTTCATCCCCACTTGCTAGCTTTTAATAGTCCTGGAATATTCTATGAATACTACCAGGGGATTTGAACTTTCATATTGACTTCCAACTAAAAGCTGTTTCTGCTGTTTTATTAATTGGTACCTATTTTCTTCCTTGTCTTTTGATCAGTGATCCATGACTGTTTTCTTTCTACTATTTAAACAGACAGGATAGTCCATTCATTCAACAGCTATGAATAATGTCCGAGTCTGGTCAAACAGTATGGTAAGTGCTGGAGGGTGCTGAACATAATTGATGCACCTGGTTTCAAAGATGCAGTGCTTGTTCTATAATGGGAAAACCTTTATCACTCTCACCCAAAAGAGTTCCATGCAGCCTTTGTTTGCATGATAGCTCTGGGCTGAAAAGATAGCAAGCTGAGATTTGTGTGTAGACCCATCTTAATGACTAGAAAAAAAAATGCTACGGCTCTACAAAAAAAAAAAATCTGTCAACATTTTAGTACAGTTCCTATCAACTGCAAATGTCTAAGTACATGAGAAAATTGAGTGCAATTACTCCTTTTTTAACTTCTAGCATTTTTATTCTTAATCTTATTTTTTACTTCTTTTTTATTTTAATTTTTAACTGAGGTTTTTTGCATTTCATACAAGATTTCTTAATCGAATTTACACTCATTCCCCCTTCCTTGTCCCCCACCCTACCAGAGCTCATCCATTCTGCCGTGCATGTTTTATATCTTTTTCTCAGTTTGTTTTTTTTTAATTTTTGGGTGCAGTTTAATGGTTGGGGTAGAAGTTTACTGTTTAAATCAATTCCTTGACCCAGTCTTTTGTTGTTGTTGTTGTTCCTCCCAATGTGTATCACTCCAACATATGTCTATATACATGGCACTCATATACCAAAGTTATGATGTCTGAAAATAAACTATAGGTCAATTCCAAAACAGGTTCATTGATTCACATTTGACAATAGAGTTGCATTCAGGTAAGGAAAAATATATTACTTTACATTCCTACATTACATAATCTCTTTAATTTTAGGATGTATTTGGTTTTTTGAGATAGGGTCTCTCTCACTAAGTACCCCAGATTTACCTGGACCTTATAATCTTCTTACCTCAGCCTCCTAAATTCTGGTATTGCAAGTGAGTACCACCATGCATGACTTTCCAGTATTTTAAATCACTGCCATGTGTGGGCACAGCCTGGCTTCTTTAGTGACATCATTTTCCCTCAGAAAAAGCCATGAATGGAGGGCAATTAATATGGTCAAAATACATAATATAATTGAAAGAAATTGTCTTGTGAAACCCATACACTATGCACAGATTATATACCAGTAAAAAAACTATTTTAAAATCCCCCCAAACAAACAAAATACATCAGAAATCTTGAAAATTAAAATGAGTCTTTATGAAAACTCATAAAGAGCAGTTTGAAAAGTGCTTTGCTTTGGCAAATTGTCATGACCTTTTCAAAATTTGGATGAGCTTCCGACATATTTTTTTCCATTTGTGCTTTTAATCGTGTGAAATATCACCAAGAGTTCCTTTAATGTGACATGCTTTTTTTCTGTCACTTGCTTTGTGACAGCTGCATCCTTTCCTCATAAGAACTTCCTTCACTGCATGTCTCTGGCTGCACATCTATAGTCCCAGAAGAACACACTATCATCTGTACTCTCAGCAACTGTTTCAATTACTCCCCCTCTAAGATTGTCATTTTAGCTTTCCTTGTGAAATTTTCAGCTTTTGTGGCTACTTCTTTCTCCGAGTCCTCTATTTTTCCAAACTGTTCTGTGGGGTGATCACTCAGGGAATAAAAGGAGGCAGTACCACTACATGCTCTGTTTTCTGTTAAGGGACTGACCAGAAGGAACTCAATGAACAGTAGTTGGCAGGTTTGGAAGAAGCGATGTGATGACTCACTCACTATCGTGCAAATCTTTGATATACATAATGAATTTTGGATTGAAGAGCTCACAGCAAAGTTGGTCCATTAAACAATGACAGCTAACATGCCATAGTAAGTGCAATTTAAACTATGTTGCTGGAGAGCAGTGATTGGATATAGTCTGGTAGCTGAAAATCATACCTATCAGAACCATGAATAATAGGACTGTCTGACTCAGATGTTTAAAGAGCCTATGCTGCCAGGCGTGGTGGCGCACACCTTTAACCCTAGCACTCAGGAGGCAGAGGCAGGAGGATCTTTGTGAGTTCAAGGCCAGCCTGGTCTACAGAGTTCCAGGACTGGGGCTACAGGGAGACCCTGTCTCAAAAATACAAAAAATAAATAAATAAATAAATAAATAAATAAATAAATAAATAGCCTATGCTGTTGTTCAATATAGTCTTCAGCACTATCCAACATTGTTTTTCTGCAATAAGAGAAATTTTCTAACTATGATGCCCAATATGATAGCAAATAACCCTACATGATACTGGGTACTTTGGACTTAAGCAGTATGATTAAGGAAAGAATATTTAAATTTGTAATCAAAATTCATTTGAACAACAATCTGTGGTTATACTGGCCATGTTCAAAGAACTCAGTAGGGGAGACACCATAACGCGCCAGGCCAGGTACACAGCTCTACAGCTCTAGGCGGGGTCTGGCGGGGGGCAGCTGGGAGAGGGTCTCGCTCTGAACCCGTCTACGGGGTCCCCGGCCCAGAGGGACCGCGCTCGGGTGAGCGGAGGGTCGCGTTCCCGTCTGCTCTGGTCCCAGCTGGACTTGTGGGCGGGAACCGGGGGTGCAGGCGAGACACCATAACTCGCCAGGCCAGGTACACAGCTCTAGAGCTCTAGGTGGTGTCTGGCGGGGGGCAGCTGGGAGAGGGTCTCTCTCTGAACCCGTACTAGCGAGGGTCCCTGGCCCAGAGGACCGGGCGCGGGCTAGATCAGGCACACAATCCCCCCCCCCCCCCGCCGCCAAGTGAATTGCTAAGAATCCAAGTGTCTTCCTTTTGGAGAACCTTCAGAACAGAAAGAGAAGACTAACTAGGCTTCCATCCAACATCCATATATAACACAAAACTGAAACCTGAAACCTAGCCAAGTCAATACACCATAAAAAAAAAAAGCATCAGAAGGAGGCAAGCAAAACCATCCCTAATATAGTGAAAAGTCGTTTGTGACTGAACCACAAAAGGGAAATCCATATGCCAGGGACACGACGAAGGGACAACATGGGAAAGGCACAGGATACTCCACACAAGGCCCTACCAAACCTGGAGGAGATAGCCACAAGGGATCCCCTTGGAGGAGACCCAAGGAACAGAGCTTAGACGAATAATTGCAGACATACACAGAGAAATTAAAGAAAATAAAGAGAAGTCATGGAACTAAAGAGAGAGAATGAAAAACTCAAAAAGGACCTAAGGGATACAATGACAAACTTCGAAAGAACTAAGGAACAGAATGAAAACTCCAGAAAAAACTAAGGAAGAAAAAAACAACTCGAATGGAAGAAGAAACACTGAAAAAGGAGCCAACCAAGAAGAAAGGAGCACCAAGAAGAGATTGAGATCACAAAGAAGAGATTAGAAGCTGTCAAAAAGGAAAGGGAAGTACGAAGAAAACACAGGAGGAAACAAAAAAGGAATTAGAACACGCAGTCAATCAAGAAGAAAGAAAGGAAAAAGCCTCAGAAGTAAATGGAGGAAGCAGAACAAAGAAATCAGACCTGGAAGATAACACGAGCAAATTAAAAGCTCAAATAAAGATTATGAAAAATTTAAAAATACACAAAAGTGGAACAACAAGGAAATATGGGACACTATGAAAAGACCAAACCTCCGCTCATAGGAATAGAGGAAGGAAGAAGAATCTCAAGAGAATAGTATTGAATCAGATCTTCAACAGAATAATAGATGAAATTTCCCCAAACTAAAAATAGACAAGCCATACAAAAACAAGAAGCACATAGGACCAAATAGACAAGATCAAAAAGAAACACACGCCATATCATAGTTAAAATGCTAGATGCCCAAAACAAAGAAAAATTCTGAGGCCACAAAAGAAAACAAGTCACATACAAAGGGGAAACCCATCAGAATTACAACTGACTTCTCGCCTCAACCATGAAAGCAAGAAGAACATGGAGCAAAGCATTCCCTGGTAAGGGACTATGGATGCCAACCAGAATACTTAATACCCAGCAAAAATGTCGACTATACTTGAAGGAGAGAGAAAAATCTTCCATGACATAAACAAGATGATGGAAATACATGTCTGAAAAACCAACTCTTCAAAAATACTTGAAGCAAGATTCAAGGCAGAAGAGAGGAAGCAACAATCCTCAAAACACCTAGGAAAAGAAACTAACAAAACATAACCATAGGAGCAAAATCAAAGGCTAGAAGTCCAAATGGATAATAAAGTGAAAGGAAGCAACATCATCTTTCAATTGTAAACTTAATATTAGGGCTAAACTCCCCAATCAAAAGGCAATGACTGGGAGAGGGATTAGGAAACAAACCCATCTATATGCTGTCTACAAGAAACCCATCTCAATTTCAAGGATAGGCACCAACTTAAGGGGAAGGGATAGGAAGAAAGTATTCCAAGCAAATGGTACAAAAAGAAAGCGGGTGTGGGCTATTCGAATAATCAGACAAAATAGACTATAAGCAAAAGAAATCAAAAGAGACAAAGAGGGCCATTACATCCTTAGTTAAAGGAACAATTGACGATGAAGATTTCACAATCATAAATATATATAGCACCAAACATCAGTGCACAAAACTTTAGTAAAGACAATTCTTCAGGATCTCAAGGCACAGATAAACCCCAGCACACTAATCTAGGGGACTTCAATACCCCATTAAGTCTCTTAGACAGATCAACAGGACAAAGGATAAACAGAGAGACATCTGAACTAAATGACACAATACACCAAATGGACCTCACAGACATCTACCGAATATTCACCCAACACCAGAGAATACACTTTCTACTCAGCACCTCGGAACATTCTCCAAATAGACCATATACTGGGACCAAAAAAAAACTCAACAAATAATAAAAAATTGAAGGCCATGCATCCTATAAGACACAGATGCAATAAACTCAATTATCAACACCAGAATAAACCAACAACCTACAGAACACATGGAGACTAAACAACACTCTCCTGAATAATGAGTGGTCAAGGAAGAAATAAAAAAAAGAAATAAAACAGTTCCTGGAACTGAATGACAATGATAAAACAACAACAGCAAAATCTAGGGACACTCAAAAGCAATCCTAAGAGGGGAATGTTATGCTCTAAGTGCCCACATTAAAAAAACGAAAGAGCCACAAGTGAATGATCTAACACTGCAGCTAAAAAATACTTGAGGAGACAACAACAAAGGAACCCTAAACGGAGCAAGACAAGAGAAGAAATAACAAAAATCAGAAGCAGAGATCAATGAAATAGAAACAAAGAAAACATAGCAAAAAAATCAATGAATCAAAAGTTGGTTCTTTGAGAGAATAACAAGATAGACAGACCCTCTAGCCCAGTTAACCAAAAGAAAGAGGGACAACTCCAATCAATAGAATCTGTGGAAAGGGGAATATCACAACAGAACAATGAAAGATCCAGACAATCATACGGGACTACTTCAAAACTTATATTCACTAAGTTTGAAAACCTAAAGAAATGGATGAATATCTGAAATCCTGGGAATCCCAAAGCTCAACCAAGAAGAGATCGACAGCCTAAACAGACCAATAGTACAGAAGAAAATCGAGATGTAATAAGTAGCCTCCCAACCAAAAAAAATCCCAGGCCCAATGGATCACGGCAGAATTCTAAAAATATTTCGTAAAGACTTATAACCATTACTACTTAAATTGTTTAGAAGATACAAACGGAGGGACTTCTCCCAAATTCCTTCTATGAAGCCAGCATTACGCTACTACCAAACCAGGGAAAGATACAACCAAAAAGGAGAATATAGACCAATCTCCCTAATGAACACAGACCAAAATTCTAAACAGGATTCTGGCAATCTCATACAGACACACTATCAAGAAGATCGTCCACCATTACCAAGTTGGATTCATACCAGAGCATGCGGGATGGTTCAACATACTGAAAAATCAAAAAACCTCATCAAACATATCAATGGATGAATGGAACAAAAATCCACGCCATCATCTCAATTGATGCGGAGAAGCCTTGACAATAACCAGCACCCTTTCATGTGTTAAAGTCTTGGAGGGAATGTGGTCTGGAGTATCATTCCTCAATGTAATCAAAGCCAAACATAAAACCCACAGCCATATCATCCAAATGGGGAAATGACAGAAGCATTCCCCTTAAAGGTAGACTCACAAGGCTGCCCCTGTCAACCACTCCTCTTCAATATATGCTAGAAAAACCCTAGCTTAGGCAATAAGGCAAGAAAAGGAAATTAAAGGAGTTCTAATTGGAAAAGAGGAAGTCAAGCTCCTTTTTGCGTGATATGATTGCATACCTAAGGGATGCTAAAACGTCCCCAGAAACTCCTAGAAACGATTAAGAGCTTGGTAAAGTGTCAGATACAAAATAAAACCTAGAAAAATCAGTAGCCTTCTGTACACCACCAACAAGCAATTGAAGAAGGACTACAAGGAGACCTTCCCCCAAAGAGCCTCAAAAACAATAAATAACCTAGGAACAACCTAACCAAAGACACCAAGGATCTCTACAACAAAATTTTTAAACCTGAAAAAGGAAATTGAGGAAGACATCAGAAGATGGACAACATCCCATGCTCATGGATTGGGAAGAATAAATATAGTAAAAATGTCCATCCTACCCAAACTATGTGTACAGATTTAATGGAATACCAATCAGAATCCCTCCAAGAGTTTCTTACGAGGCCTGGAAAAAAAAAATGCCTCAATTTCATTTGGAAAAACAAAACCCCGAAATAGCCAAAGAACCTGAGTGAAAAGAGGCAATACAGCGGGGATCGTCGATACCACGGACATCAAAAACTATACTAGGCTATTAGTTTCATAAAAGAACAGCTAGGTAATGTCACAATAAACAGACCAGTTCGACCAGAAGTGGATAAAACTGAAAGAATCCAGAACTGAGCTGTATACCAATATGTTCAGCCACCTGCATATTTGACAAATGCCGGCAAGATAAGACACATGGAGAAGAAAGACAGCTTCTTCAGCAAGATGTTGGTGCTGGCAAAAACTGGAATTCACCACTTGTAAGAAGAATGAAATTTAAACCCCCTACCTCTTCACCTTGTACAAAGTCAACTCTAAATGGACCAAGACCTCAATGTGAAACCCAAAAACTCTGGTAGGTGATGAGAAGACGAAGCTTGGCAGCAGACTCACGGTACCATAGGTTGAGGAAAGACTTGCTCTAAATTCAAGACAGCAGTCTGCACAAAAATAAGAGTCGACATGGACAAATGGGAACCCATTAAATCTCAAAGCTTCTGTACATCAAAGGTTACAACAATAAGGAGGTGAGGGGAAGGACACATCACAGTGGGACGGAAACCTTCACAAGATAACTATCTTACAAGCATTAATTTCCAGGAGTGATAGAAATAGTCTACTCCAAAAAAACAAAGAAGAAAGAAAACAAATGAAGAGTCACTATCAAGCAAGATGGAGCAAAGATCTGGAACAGAGACATTGCACAAGGAGCTATTGAGTTACGACATGGCACGAGGAAACATACTTAAGAATGTGTTCAACATCTCTGATAATATAGGAAATGCAAAAATTAAAACCACTCATATCGTTCACTTACTCCAATAAGACTGCCTAGATCAGGAACACGCAAGATACCAAAGTTGGAAGAGGTGGTGGGGAAAGGGGAACACTGCAACCACTATAGTGGGTGGAATAGTAAACTAGTACAGCCACTATGGACAAGCTCTAGTGTGAGAAACCTTAAAGACTCAAAGTGAGGCCTACCCTTTTGACCCAGCCATACCACGCCTGGGTAGATAACCTACAAAGACACAGACGTGTACTGCAAAAGAATCACAATTGCACAAGCTTATGTTGTATTGCAGCCTTGTTTCAACATAGCAAAAAGCTGGAACCAGCCCAGAGTGCCCTTCAAATGACGATGTGGGAATAGAGGAAAATGTCGGTACATGTAATACCAAGGGCCAATAGCTATGCCAGCAGTAAAGAGGAGAACACAATCATGATTTTGCAAGAAATGGGATGGATGCTTGGAAGACATTATGTTATAGTGAAGTAAAACTAGAATCCCAGAAACAACAAACGACAAAATGTGTTCCCTCATATGTGATGCTAGTGACAAAGCCCAGATCTAACAAATTTCCTCATGGAGAGGAAAGGCATAGTAATAGAACAATCAAGAAAGGACAGCAGTCAGAAAATTGGACTGAAATGGTGACTTGCGTAAAGGAGGGGATGGGTGGGTGAGAGAGGACACGGTGTTATTCGATTCAAGGACATATTTGATTGACGTCGAGCTCAGCAATACGCAGTTTCGCCTAGACACTGTCACAGGGAACATGGTGATTTTTAGAACTATAGTAAAAGATTAAAAGTTAGGGCTGGAGAGATGGGGCCTAGCTGGTTAAAAAGTCGCCCCCCCGGGAACCTCGCTCTTACCGAGGATCGCCGTGGTTCGACCCCACACCCATATGCGCCGGAGAGCGTGAAACTCCAATTCCAGGAGCGAACTCCAGTTCCAGGGCGAAGCCGAGGTACCCTGCTTCTGACCTCCGATGCATTGCACGACACGGGTGGCACGCAGACCTCAAGGACATAGCAGCATGATAAACACATGTACAGACTCAAAAAATAAAAGAAAAAAAAGAAAAAAATAAATAGAAACATGTGGTATATAAACAACATTTGTTTACAGAATCTGATAAAAATTGTAATTGCATCTGAATTTAAATGGAATATATCTCGCTGTTGCCACATTTGCTTTACATAAAATTCTGTAGAAGCAGAACTTTGGGATTGACACATACAAATGTTCGCTATAATTTCTCTGTTGTACAGTATCACCTGTAACATTCTCTTTAAGATATTTAACGTAAAAATTAAGTTTGGCTTCCCTGCTTCCCAAGTTAAATCATATATAGTCACACAACAACATGGGTGAAATTTGATGAAATCTGTGGCTTGAGTCCACCCTATAGTCATGTATAATACAATGTCTTCTGGAGACTCAATACCTTAGAAAAAGGGGGGGGGATACAGAAAGACAAAAATAAAACAAAAAAAAAAAAAAAAAAAAAAAAAACTAACTATGGGAAAAGATTTTGTGTTGTTTCCAACAGGACAAACGTCACCAACTTAACGGCTGAGAAAGAAAATACAGGTTTGCATTGAGTAGGATGTACCAAGAAGAGACAAACGGAAAGGCTTACCCGTCTGAACATTCAAAGGAAGAAAAGCCTCAATTCCAGAAACATCGAACCCTCTTGGGATCCTACATGAAACAACTAACTATAATGAGTCCTAGGAAACTTACCTTCTGGGTGACACAAAGGTTCTGATATGAGAGGACTTCCTTGCCTTCCCCCCTAGAACAAGGAGAAATAAGACCGATAATGGGGTCGTTCCCCAACTGTAAATTGGGAGACAACTATTGTAGTGTAATCTCTTATAAAACCGGTAAAAACTGCTTTCTTAATTGAACTAACTAGACATGGGAACTGTGTAAGGGATTACTCTCAGTTCAGACCCAAATATAATACTAAAGTCCTAGGGGCTATGCACTCAGCAAAATATATTAATACAAGGAGCTCTGACATCAGCAATGGATTTTTCTACTAAGGAGATGTTGGCAGGGGAGCCAAGGCCCACAAAGGGTGGGGGCTCCTTGCCCCTAAGTTAGGATACCTGCAGGAGGAGAGGCCATAATAAACCCGAACACTGCTCTGCTTCCGAAGACTGACGTTGACATGGGGAGGGATGTGTTTGAGCCCGACACATGCAGGTGTCGGATGGCCCTCTGGAAGCCAGAGAGTGTTAACCGAGGGCCACCGAAAAAAAACCAATGAAGCAGTATGGGGCTCCCGAGTCAAGCAAGATCCCACCGTCAGCACCAGCTACACCTCACCTGCCTGGAAATACTGTTGCAGCAGTGGCAGCCATAAACCTGTATATCCCAAATCTAAAATTGGCTGGTGGCTCTCCCCTTGTAGAAGTGACCCCTGGCTGATGCCCAAGCGTACAACATCCTCTACATGTTCGGAGATGTTATAAGCCACAGTAAGGACCCTTAATATTTAACAGGGGGGAAAATTTGTAATTCATGGATTAACAAATCCAAACATGTGTCTATGCAAAAGTAACCTACCATAACGATTGGTGGCTGCGTTAAATACCTATATATCTAATTGTTTGTGTTTCATTAGTAGAATCGAAAGTTTATTCCTGGACAAAAACTGTCAGCCCATGAAGGAAACAGCCAGAATTGGACCAGAGTCCAAGTCAAACAGCCCCAGAGAGAGTTGACTGTTTTACCTCTCATCCACCTGTGCCCCTTTTCTAAGCCTAGGGAACAACAGTGCGGAAGAGGGGGCCGGGTAGAATGGTAAGGGCTGCGATTGGGGTTAATGGGGAAACTACAAAAGCAATGTAGTCCTGGACACTCATTTGATCACGTGATTGAACAACAACCTGTCACCCGCCCCACTGGATGTGGGGCTGTAGGTGTTTGGGCACAACAGCCTGCAGATGAGTTTTGCATGAAGGAGCTTGTACTCATGGATTATCCACTTATTACTAAAAATGAAAAAAAAAAACTGAGAGAAAGATGCAGGACAGTATATAGCAGAATGGCTGATCGGGATGGGGGGGGGGTGGGGGGAGGGAAGGGGAATTACCTGAACTATTGGAAAAATGTATAAATGCACAAGCATCAATAACTAATTTGAAAAAAAAAATAAAAATAAAAAATAAAAAAAAAAAAAAACAAAATCACCTAGAAAATCAGTAGCTTTTCTGTACACCAACAACAAGCATTGAAGAAGGGGACTACAAGGAGCCCTTCCCACTCACAATAGCCCTCAAAAACAATAAAATACCTAGAAACAAACCTAACCAAGACACCAAGATCTCTACAAACAAAAATTTTAAACCCTGAAAAAGGAAATTGAGAAGACATCAGAAGATGGACAAACCTCCCATGCTCATGGATTGGAAAATAGAATATAGTAAAAATGTCATCCTACCCAAATGTGTACAATTTTAATGCGATCCCAATCAGAATCCCCAGGTTTCTTCACAGGCTTGGAAAAAAAGCCTCAATTTTCATTTGGATAAACAAAAGACCCCGATAGCCAAAGCAACCCTGAGTGAAGAGCAATACAGGGGGGATCGCTATAAAAGACATCAATCTATACTACACGGCTATAGTCATAAGAACAGCCTGTACGGGCACAAAAACAGACCAGTTTGACCAATGGAATAAACTGAAGATCCAAACCTGAGCTCATACAATTACAGCCAACTCATATTTGAGCAAGGGGGCCAAGAAGAACAGATGGAAGAAAGACCGGATATTCAGCAATGGTGCTGGCAAAACTGGATCACCACTTGTAAGAAGAATGAAATTAAACCCCTACCGCTCACCTTGTACAAAGGTCACCTCCAGATTGACCAAAGACCTCAACGTGAAACCCCAAACTCACTGGAGGTGATAGAAGATAAGCTTGGCAGCAGACTACAGACATAAGTGGGTAGGAAAAGACTTCCTAATCAAACAGCAGCCGCACAAGAAATAGATCGACAATTGACAATGGGACCATCATTAACTCAAAAGCTTCTGGTACATCAAAGAAGCAATAAAGAAGTGAGGAGAAGACCCACAGAGTGGGAGGAAACATTTAACAGCAGATACATCTGCAAAGCATGTATTTTCCAGAGTAATACAAGCTACTCAAAAACAAAGAAGAAAGAAAACAAATGAATAATTCAAAAGAGGGAGCAAAGATCTGAACATAGAGACTTGACAGAGGAGGAGTTACAGATGGCCGAGAATCATCTTAAGAAGTGTTCAACCATCTCTGATAATTAAGGAAATGCAAATTAAAAATAAAAAAACCACTCTTGAGATATACCGTAATCCAATACGACTGGCTAGGATAGGAACACGAATGATACCAAGTGCCGGAGAGGTTGTGGGGAAAAGGGGAACACTGCATCCCCACATGGCTGGTGGGAATGGTAAAACGTGTACAGGCCACTGTGGAAAAGCAGTGTGGAGAACCTTAGAAGACTCAAATGACCTTCCATTGACCCAGTCATACCACGCCTGGGTACATACCCACAATACACACTACTGCAAAGATACAATCACAGCTATGTTTTAATTGCAGCTCTGTTTACAATAGCAAAAAGCCGGAACCAGCCCAGGTGCCCTTCAACTGAGAAAATGTGGTATATCTACATAATGGAGTACTATTAAGCAGTGAAGAAAGATGGTTTTCTATGCAGTGATAAAGAGGGAAAACATCATGAAATTTGCAGGTAAATGATGGAGCGGGAAGACATTATGTTAAGTAAGTAACAACAGTCCCAGAAAAACAACCAAATGTGTCCTCATATGTGGAGAATGCTAGGACCAACAACCCAGATGAGAAATATTTCTCATGGAGAGGTATGGCATAGTAAAGAACAACAGAAGACTGCATCAAAAATGGACTGAAATGGTGAATTGGAAAGGGGGGGATATGGGAGAGGGACACGGGTGTAAATTCGATTAATGCATATTTAATTTGACATGGAGCTCAGCAAAGTACCCATTTCGCCCTAGACAAACTTTCTAACCGGACCAGGGTGTTTTTAGGAGGACTTAGTAAAAGGGTAAAACCATGTGTTATTAAACACATTGGTTTTACAGAATCTGATAAAAATGGTACTCCCTCTTGAGTTAAATAGAGATATAATTTGCGGCGTTGGCCCACCATTTGCTTGTAACATAAAAATGGTAGAGCAAGAACTTTTGGATTGACACATACAAATGTTCCCTATAATTTTTCTCTGTTGTACAGTATCACCTTGTAGCATTCTCTTTAAGATGAATTAACATAAAAATTAAATTTGCTGCCCAAGTTAATCACATATATAGTCGCACCCAAAACAACCATGGGTGAATTTTGGAATGAAGCCGTGACTCCACCCTAGTAATTCCATGGTATAATACAACTGTCTTCGGGAACTCCTAACGCTAAAAAAAGGGGGGGGGGGATACAAAAAGACATGAAACCTTTTCAGCAAACCCTTGCGATTCAAAGCTTAAAACTAACTAATGGGAAAAGATGTGTTTGTTCCAACAGGACAAAAACGTCACCAACTTAAACGGGCTGAGAAGAAAAGATACAGGTTTGCATTGAGTAGGATGTAACAAAAAGTGCCAACTGAAAGGCTGACACGGTCGTGAAACATTCAAAGGAAGAAAAGCCCCTCAGATTGGCCATAAACATCGAACCCTTGTGTGGATCCTACATGTAACAACTAATTATAAATTAGGTCCTAATGAAACTACCTTCTAGGTGCCACAAAGGTTCTGGATATGAGAGACTTTCTGGCCTTCCCCCCCATAGAACAAAAAGAAATANGAGCTGTGTACCTGGCCTGGCGCGTTATGGCGTCTCCCCTGCGACCCCGGTTCCCGCCCACAAGTCCAGCCGGGACCAGAGCAGAGGGAAACGCGACCCTGCTCACCCGAGCGCGATCCCTCTGGGCCGGGGACCCCGTAGACAGGTTCACAGCAAGACCCTCTCCCAGCTGCCCCCCGCCAGACCCCGCCTAGAGCTGAGGAGCTGTGTACCTGGCCTGGCGCGTTATGGCGTCTCCCCTGCGACCCCGGTTCCCAAGTGCTAGGATTAAAGGCATGTGCCACAAATGCAGGCTGAGAGAGCCATCTTTAACTCCAGTTCAAGGGGAATCTGACCGCCTCTTCTGACCACCACAGCATTGCATGACACTGGTGCACAGACCTGCATGCAGACAGTACAATCATACACAGAAAGAATAAATAAGATTAAAAAAAAAAAGAAAAAAAAAGACCAAAGGACAGGATAAAGGTATAGTGGCATCTTAGAAGCAGAAGGCAAGTCTATTTACAGGAAAGAAAGAGATCAGAAAGAGGAGAGCAAATGGATGAAGAAGACAGTAGAGGAGGGAGATGAATAAGAACAAAGAATACTCACATATATACATTTGGAAATGCCTTAAGGAAAACCATTCCCTTACATGGTAACTTTTTTTAATTTAATTTTATTTCTCTTACAATATATTAGATCCAACAGAAAATTTCAGTGAAACATGCTTGGACATATCAAATCTATGTTGATAGCTTTCAGAATCAAAACCAAAAAACAAACAACAAAAATAAAACTGCTGTTACATAATGAGGAAGTTGCCTTTAAATATGATGTTCAACCAAGAGGCCCATCCTGGTAAGACATTTTCCACCCTCTCAATAGACATCAATTGTCAAAAGTTACTTAGTTTAGATTGGGATTTGTGGCCCATGGAATGGACACATGAGTATGTTTGGGTACCCAAATCAGACAGAAACTATGTTATGTATGCATATTCATGACTATAGTAAATTAAGCTCCATTTTTAAATTATGCTACATTAAATTAGATAGTAGGAAGAGGTGTGGGGAGGAGAGGGGATCTAAATATCGTCAAGCTATATTTTATGAAAAATTTCGATAAAAATAAAATTCATAAAATAAAATAAAATAAGGCAGCACAATGACATGTATCTTTCTTTATTAGAAAAATAATTGGGACTTTTACAAATCTTTTTCATGAAGCCATGGGGAGTACTGCATCACAATTTCATGAATCATTAACTTGTTATTTTCTACTATTGAGATTCAAATACTATTGCTATACCTCTGCTCTCTTTCACATCAACCAATTAAAAATGTATTATTTTTATTGTCTTTTATATTATTAATAATTCTTTCTGGAAAACTACTTTGTTGTTGTCATTGAAAATATATCTGTTCTACTTCATTAGAAAATTGAATGAATACCCATGACATCTAAAGAAAATAGATTTCCATTTTTCTCTTTGCTAAGAGAATGATTTATGAAGCTTAAATTCATTCATAAACTGATACAGTGCACCAAGGGAAAGATAACTTACAATTTATTCCATTGTTATTTGTTTGTATTTTTGATGATTTCTACAATATTTATATGGTAAATTTAAGTTCCATTTAACAAGATAATGTCATGTTAGTTGAAAAGAAATGAGAATGGAGAAAGCTTCATTTGTCATCCACACCAGAATGCTTGAAATAATAGGGAATTACATGTCTATTTCACATAGCTGAATCTACAATGCTATTACCATGATCATGTTCACATCATTAAAGAGTATATATTTATAAAAATATCATTTGTTGTGCTGTACTTTAGATGACATTAATTATTTGCTCATACTACATTTTCACATTACAACATAAACAACAGCATCAAAGAATTGAAGCTATTTACTTATCCTACATTTATTATTTCAATTAAAAGTATACAGCCCAAGCACTATTGAAAACAAAAATATGTTAGAAGTTTATGGTCATCCTGACCTTGAATTTCCCATTGAATTCAACATCATGATGTCCTAAATGTTGTCTTTTCCATTCATTTAGAAGTAATTTAGCAATAATACAAAGTTGTTTGTAAAATTCTCATTGTGATTACCAGCAATTTAAAGAAAACTCTCTTTGAAAGCAGAGGTCATATACCAAATCAGTGCAATCATCAGTATTACTAGCATAAGGTAAACTATACTGGAAAATAAAATAGTCATTTAGTTTTCTAACAACCTATGCAGTGTTCTTGTTGAAGGTCACTATTGAGATTAAAAATACTTCCTTGTTTGTCTCTATAAAGATTTGCTTCGGGGAAATATACATACATATCACTACTCCAGGTAGTATCATCTATAATTCCATCTATTGTTTTCAAATGTATACCTCATGAGATGATATATTGTTGTTAACTTACATATAGGATAGAATTATTAGTGAAATTTATGAATATTTGGTGTGACCCCAAGTTATGCTTTCATTGTATACCTGCTTACTTTACCCTATAGAAACACAAGAACTATTTATTTGACACTAGAACTTCCTTTCATATTTAAATATTCATATTTTGCACATATATTTCTTACTGACTGAATTGTCTTCAGATTTCCCATATGATAGTTCCTCATTAATTCCTAGAGGGAAAATATTAAGTTCTCTGAAATGAGTTCACTAATTGCTCTGAGACAAATGTGAGAAAAATTTCTTCTTATTTTATAAGAAATTGATTTATAAGCCCTGGGTCAGTTTAGTTACAAAGAGATTGGAGCTCTTATCAAAAGAATTTTACAATAAGCGAAGAGTAGACATTAGCAGCTAAGTCTAGTGGTTTGCCATTATTGATTTAAGCAATGTTATTTATAAAGTTTACTCAACTCTACTGTCCTAAGCATTTAATCTATTTATATATGATCTGTTAATGTGGTAGGTGAACTGCTAACATATATTTGAAATTTCTCACCTTATGGTGAATATGCAGTTGTACAATCATCATCCAATCTGTGTTGTCAGCTTGTATGAATATGATGACATAGTATTACAGATATTTGTTCACTAATCAATACAATTTGTGTTTATGGAAACTCAGAAAATGAATAGATAGTGATGTTATCAAGAAGGCTAACTATATGGGCCAGGGAACACATGCTTACACACATAAATCAGAAACTAAATCAGATTTAGTGGAGAATCTTAAGTACAACAGTGAATTATATTATCATATTTGCATCCGCAAATGACCTTTGATGTGACTCCATCCACTGGAGACTGGTTAACCAAATAATAGTCACACCCTTAAAAGTGACTGACTCTCCTCTTTCCAACAAAGTCATTCTTCAATTCAACATAGAAACACTTGAGTTTCATTTCAGAATTTAAACAACAAAAGAAATCCCCATTCCAAAATCACAATAACATGAAAACCCAAATAGTAAGTCTCTGCAAAATACTACCAAGTCTGTAGAAGAATATAACAATGAGGAACACCTAGATGTAAATCATGACAAAGATCTATAAAAAAACTATGACAAACACAATCAACAAATTCAAGGAATTTAAAGAACACACAAACAAATCAGAGAACTAACAGAACATAAGGATCAATTAAAATATAGGATTAAACTAAAAGAAGATGATACACTTCAGAAATATATGCAAATACTGAAAGAAACTCAAGCTGAAATGAAAAAGGAAACTCTCAATCAGCGAATGACAAAGGAATGGAGAAAGCCTCAGTAACAGAATGAAATAGAAAAGAAAATATCAAGAAAGGAAGATATTATGGAAGAACCAGAAGGCTCTAACAAAGATTATTAAAAATTAAAAAAAAATACAGCAGTGTAATAATCAGGAAATGTGGAACACCAAGAAAAAAAAAACAAACCTATCCATAATAGGTATAAAGGAAGGAGAAGAATCTCAGGATAATGGTTTTGACAAGATTTTCAACAGCATTATAAAAGGAAATTTCTTTAAATTGAGGAAAGTTATACCCATACAAATACAAGAAGCACATAGAACACCAAATAGACAGGACCAGAAAAGAAATTCTCCAAAACATATCATAGTAAATACACTAGATGCTCAAAACGAAGAATGCTGAAAGCTGCAAGAGATAAACAACAATTATATAAAGCAAAACCCATCAGAATTACACCTGGATTTTCAATGCAAACGATGAAAATCTGAAGAGTTGGGAATAAAGTATTCCCAGTGATAAATGACTATAAGCTGCCGATCCAGAATATTTTACACAGTAAAATATCTATTATAGTTGAAGGAGAAAGAAAAATTTCCATGACATAAATAAGCCAAATGGATCCATTTAAAGAAAACCAAGACTTCAGAGAACACTTGAAGCAATACAAAGAGCAGAAGAAAGGAATGACTATACCCAAGCAGCAAGAGAAAGTAATTAATAAAGTAATGACTTTGGAAATATAAACCTAAACCCAAATTACAAACAGGAACTAAATTGATTGGGAAGCAATACACATCTCTCAAGAATAACTTTAAATACTAATGATCTGAATTCCCAAATCAAGAGACACAGTCTAGTAGAATAGATTAAAAAAATAAATCCAACTTTTTACATGTCTCACATTCAACAACAGGAATTATCTTAAGGAGAAAAGATGGAAAAAATGTTCCATGCAAATTGTACTAAGAAGCAAGCACGAGTTGCTATACTAATATCAGGCAAAATAGACTTGGAACTAAAACTAATCAGAAGAGATTATGAGGGTCAGTAGCACATTGTTATTAAAGTAACAATTAACCAAGAAGATATGATAATCAAGAGTACATTTGCACCAAACTCTGGTGCACCAAAATTCATAAAAACAATTATACAAGAATTCAAGACACATTAATCCCAACATATCTATTTGTAGGGAACTTCAATGCCTCACTGTGCACATTAGACCAATGAACAGGACAAAGAACAAACAAAAAGACATCTGAACTGAGCATTATGATGCACGAAATAAATGTAACAAACATCTACTGAATATTCCACCCAAACACCAAGGAATATGCTTTGTATTCAGCACCACATGGAAAGTTCGCCAAAACTGACCATATAGTGGGACACAGAACAAACCTAAACAAATACAAATATTTGAATAACACCATGTATTTTATCAGACTACAATGCAATAAAACTTAAAATCAACACCAGAAAAAGCCCTAGTAACTACATGATCTCATGGAGATCAAATTACACAATCTTGAATAAAGAATGTGTCAAAAGGAGAAATTAAGTAAGAAATAAAAGTATTCCTGGAATTAAACAAAAAGAAAAATACAACACAACAAAATCTATGGGACACTTGAAAAGTAGTCCTAAGAGGGAAATTTATAGCTCTAAGTGCCTACATAAAAAAAAAGAAAAGAAAAACAAACAAACAAAAACTGAAAGAGCACAAATAAACAACATAGCACTGAAAGTAAAAACACTTGAGAGACAACAAAACATGAATCCCAAACCCAAGGACAAGAAGAAATACAAAAATATGAGTGAAGAAAATCTGAGTGAAGATCAATACAGTAGAATCAAACAATACAAAGAATCAATGAGTAACGAGTTCAATAACTCATTCTTTGAAAGGATAAAACAAGACAGACAGACCTTTAGCCCATTAACCAAAAGAAAGAAAGAGCAACTCCAAATTAACAAAATTAAAGATTAATGGAAAACATCAAAGAACATAACAAAAAGAACCAGAGCATTGTATGGGAATACTTTAAAAACTTATGTTCTGTGGCTATGCCTGCCAGACACACAGGTAGGTGAACTTGGCCAGACCAGCTCAGCTGCAGGGTACTGGGAGGTGGGCTAAGCCAGCAGCCCTCCCAACTGGAATTCCAGAGGGAGTGTTCAATAAGCCATACAACCAACCAAGATGACCTGGCTGGCAACAGCAGAGGGAGCACAGGGCTTAGAGTGTGTCGTAAAGGCTGTTACCTGTTTTTTTTTTTTTTTTTTTCTTTTGTGGCCTTCATAAGGCCCTGCTGTTGAAGACCTGATATAAATATGGGAAAGATGTATTGAGACCGCATTTGCAAGTATACAGATGGTCTCTGGAAGGCCAGAGAGTGTTACCAAAGGCCACTAAACCAATAAAGCAAATATAGGTCTCCTTGAGTCAAGCAAGACTCCTCCATCAGCACCAGCTACACCTCATCTGCCTGGAAATACTGTGCAGCAGTGGCAGCCATATGTCTGTATATCCCAAATCTAATTGGCTATTGGCTCTCTCCTTGGAGGAATAACCCACGGCTGATGCCACAAGCTTACATCCTCTAATGGTTAGGAGATGTTATAAACCACACGAAGACCCTGTCATACTTAACAGAAGAAAATGTAATTCATGGATTAACATACCATCCAAACATCTGTGTCTATAATAAAGTAACCTACCATAACAATTAGTACTGTTTAAATACCTATATATCTAATTGCATGTGCTTCATGAGTAGGATCGAAAGGCTATATATTATACTGTTTAAATACCTATATATCTAATTGCATGTGCTTCATTAGTAGGATCGAAAGGTTATACCTGGACAAGCTGGCAGCCCATGAAAGAAAACAGCCAGAATTGACTAGAGACCAAGACAACAGCTCCAGAGAAAGTAGACTGTTTTGCTTCTCATCCACCTGTGCCCCTTTTCTAAGCCTAGGGAACAATCTGCGGAAGAGGGGGCACGGTAGAATGTAAGGGCTGCGATTGGGGTGAATGGTGAAACTACAACAATATAGACTGGACACTCATTTGATCAACTTGATTGAACATACAAGCCCCCCCTGCTGGATGGTGGGACCCATGAGTTGTGTGGGTTTGGGCACAACTTCTTGCAAATTGGTTTTACATGAAGGATGCTTGTACTCACAAATTATCACTTATTGTTAAAAAAATGAAAACAAAACAAAACAAAACAGAGAAAGATGCAGAAAAGTTATGGCAGAATGCATGATCTGGAATGGGTAGGGGTGGGGTGGGGGGAAGGGAAGGGGATATATGCCTGAACTGAATTGGAAAATGATGTACGAAATACACAAAGCATCAATAAAAAAAAAATAAAGTCAATTCCCATTTTTAAAAAAAGGCTGTTACCTACCCAGTTCTTGAAGAATAGAAAGGGAAGAGTGAGCTATACCTCCCAATATATAACCAAAATTGAAAACGTGAAATCTAGACACATAAACACTCCATAAATAAAGAGAAGGAATCAGGGAAATCAATCCTTCAACACGTCGTGAAGAGGCATTTATGATGAGCATCAGAATACAGGCAAAAGGAAACCCACATGCCTAGAGCACAAAGAAAGAACAATATGGGAAAAGTGCAGAATAATTCCACAATAAAGTCTATTGAACCTATGGAGGATTCCCACAATGGGACCTCCCTGGATGTAGCCCAGGACACAGATCATAAAATAATCACAGATATATTCAAAGAAATTATGGTACTAAGGTGAGAGAATGAAAAACTCAGAAAAGACCTACAGGGAAAGAATGACAATCTTTGGAAAGAAATAAAAGGAGAAAATGAAAAACTCCAGAAACAACAAGAGGGAGAAAATGACAAACTCCAGAAAGAACTAGAGGGAGAAAATGACAAAATCTGGAAAGAACTAGAGGGAGAAAATGACAAAACCCAGAAGGAAGTGGAAACACTGAAAAGATCCCATGCTGAAATGGAAAAGGAAACCAAGCAGCAAAGCAGGGAGCTATAAGAAGACATTGAGAAGCTCCAAAAGGAAGTGGAAATAGTAAAGAAAACACAAGATGAAATAAAAAAGGAAATAGAAAACTTATTCAATCAAGAGAAAAGAATGGGAAAAAGCCTCAGAAGTAGAATAGAGGAAGCAGGAAAAAAAAGAATATCAGACCTGGAAGATAATACAAAACAACTAAAAAGCTCAAGTAAAGACTATGAAAAATTTAAAAATACACAAGAATGGAATAACCAGGAAATGTGGGACACTGAAAAGATCAAACCTCCACATCATAGGGATAGAGGAAGGAGAATAATCTGAAGAGAATGTATTGATTATATATTTAACAGAAAAAGAGATGAAAATTTTCTGAAACTAAAACAAGACAAACCCATACAAATACAAGAAGCACATAGAACACCAAATAGACAAGACCAGAAAAGAAATTCCCCACGACATATCATTGTTAAAACGCTAGACACCCAAAACAAAGACAAAATTATGAAACCTACAAGAGAAAAACAAGTTACATATAAGGGAAAACCTATTAGAATTACAGCTGACTTCTCAGTGAAAACTATGAAAGCAAGAAGAACGTGGACCAAAGCATTCACAGTGCTAAACAACTACAAATGCCAACCCAGGATATTATACCCAGCAAAAATGTCAATTCTAGTTGAAGGAAAAATCTTCCATGACATAAACAAGAATACATGTCCAGAGAACCAAACCTTCAGAGAATACTTGAAGCAATTCAAAGGGCAGAGGAGAGGAGTAGCTATCCCCAGGCAACTTGAAAGGGAAATTGATAAAAACGTAACTGCGAAAGTAGAAACCCAGACCAAAAATGCAAATGGATGATAAATGGAAAGGAAACAACACACATCTCTCAATTATAACCTTAAATATTAATGGACTAAACTCCCCAATCAAAAGGCATTGATTGGGAGAGTGGATTAGGAAACAGAATCCATCTATATGCTGTCTATAAGAAACCCACCTCACCCTCAAGGATAGGTGCCAAGTGAAAGTGAAAGGATGGAAAAAATCATTCCAAGCAAATAGTACCAAAAACAAAGCAGGAGTTGCTATTTTAATATCAGACAAAATAGACTTCAAAGTAGAAGCAATCAGAAGAGACAAAAAGGTGCATTATATTCTTCTTAAGGGGAAAATTAACCATAAATACTTCTCAATCATGAATATACATGCACCAACTCCCGTGCACCAATCTTTATAAACGCAACTCTAAAGGACTTCAAGGCAGAGATTACCCCCAACACACTCGTATACGGGACTTCAATATACCACTGACCCCGTTGGACAGATCAGCTGGCAAAGAGTAAACAGAGAGACATCTGAACTGAACAACACAATACAGCAAATGGACCTTACAGACATCTACTGAATATTCTGCCCAAGCACCAGAGAATACACTTTCTAATCAGCACCCCACATTCTCCAAAATTGACCATATACTGGGACACAGAAAAAGCTCAACAAATCCAAAAGTAAACAAATATTTTTATGCATTCTATCAGACTGCAATGCAATAAAGCTCAATATCAACACCAGGATAAGACCTACTGAATACAGGAACACATGGAGTTTAAACAACACACTCCTGGAATAATGAATGGGTCAAGAAAAAAATAAAGAAAAAAAGCATATCAGGAACTAAACAACAATGACAGTACAACACAACAAAACATATGGGTCACCTTAAAAGCACTCCTAAGAGGGAAGTTTATAGCCCTGTGTACCTATATATAGAAAAAAAACAGAAAGAGCACAAATAAATGAGCTAACTTTGCAGATAAAAAATCCCAAAAGACAACAAATGAACCCTAAAAGCAACAGACGGGAAGAAATAACATAAATAAGAGCAGAAATCAGTAAAATAGAAACAAAACAATAAAAAAATCAATAAATCCATAAGTTGGTTCTATGAAAGAATAAGCTAGACAGAACTCTAACCCAGTTAACCAAAAGAAAGAGTACCTCCAAATCAGTAGTTTTCATGACGAAAGGGGAAACATCACAACAGGCAATGAAAAGATCCAGGTAATCATACAGGAATACTTCAAAAACATACTCTACTAAATTAGAAAACCTAAGTGAAATGGATGAATATTTGAAATCCTGGGAATCACCAAAGCTAAACCAAGAAGAAATTTACAGAATAAACAAGCCCATAATATTTAAGGAAATTGAAGATGCAATTAACCCCCCTCCAACTAAAAAAAAGCCCTGGTCCAGATGATTTCATGGCAGAATTCTATAAAGCATTTAAAGATGTCCTACAACCACTGCTACTCAAACTGTTCAGAAGGACACAAACAGAGGGAATTCTTACAAACTCCTTCTCTGAAGCCACCATAACTCTAATGCTGAAACGAGCAAAGATGCAAGCAAAAAAGAAAGCTATAGACACATCTCATTAATGAACATATAGGCAAAAATTCTCAACAAAATACTTGCAAATCGCATACAGACCCACATCAAAAAGATCATCCATCCTGATCAAGTTGGATATATACCAGAAATGCAGGGATGGTTCAACATATGTAAATAAATTAATATTATAAAACACATAAATGGACTGAAAGACAAAAACCACAGGATCATCTCAATTGATGCAGAGAAGTCCTTCAACAAAATCCAACATCCCTTCATGCTTAAAGTGCTGGAGTGAATTGGATCAGAGGGATAATTCTTCAATATAATCAAAGCCATATACAAGAAACCCACAGCCAACATCATCCTAAATGGAGAAAAGTTAGAAGGATTCCCCTTAAAGTTAGGAACTCAGCAAGGCTGCCCCCTGTCAGTAATCCTCTTTAATAGAGTGCTTGAAGTACTTGCTAGGGCAATAAGGCAAGAAAAGAAAATTAAAGGAATATTAATTGGAAAAGAGGGAGTCAAATTTTCCATCTTTGCAGACAATATGATAGTTTACCTAAGATATGAGAAAAAACTCAACCAGAAAACTCCTATAAGTGATTAAGAGTTTCAGTAACATGTCAGAAAACAAAATTATCCTAGAAAAATCAGTAGAATTCCTTTACACTAACAACAAGCAACTAAAGAAGGAATGTAAAGAGACCTTACCAATAACAATAGCCTCAAAAATAATAAAATCCTTAGGAACAAATCTAACCAAAGACACCAAAGATCTCTACAACAAAAATTGTAAAGCCCTGAAGAAAGAGATTGATAATGACTTCAGAAGATGGAAAGACCTCCCATGCTCATGGATTGGGAAAATTAATATAGTAAAAATGTTCATCTTACCCAAATTAATATAAAGATTTAATGCAATACCAATTAAAATCTCCAAAACTTTCTTCACATGCTTGGAAAAAATCCTTAAATTCATATGGACAAACAAAAGACCCTGAATAACGAAAACAACCCTGAGTGAAAAAAGCAATACAGGAGGGATCTCTATACCAGACTTTAAACTATGCTACAGGGCTATAGTCATAAAACACAGCCTGGTACTGACAGAAAAACAGACCCATAGACAAGTGGAACAAAACTGAAGATCCAAACTTGAGAACACTCAATTTCAGCCACCTCATATTTGACAAGGGGGGGAGCAGCAAAGTACTCAGTGGAGGAAAGACAGCATCTTCAGCAAATGGTGTTGCCGAAACTGGTTCACCACTTGTAGAAGAATAAAATTAAACCCCTATCGCTTGCCCCGTACAAAAATCAACTCCAAATGGATCAAAGACCTGAATGTGAAACCCAAAACTCTGAAGGTGATGGAAGAAAAATTTGGCAGCAACCTTCAAGACATAGGCATAGGAAAAGTCTTTCTTAATCAGACAGCAGCTGCACAGGACACAAGGTCGACAATTAACAAGTGGGAACTTATAAAACACAATAGCTTCTGTACAGCACAAGAAACAATCAGGGAAGTGAAGAGAAAACCCACAGAGTGGGAGGAAACCTTCACTGCTGGTACATCTGACAGAGCACTAACTTCCAGAATATATAAACTACTCAAAAAACAAAGAAGAAAACAAATGACTCCCTCAAAAGATGGAGTAAATAGCTGAACAGAAAACTTCACAAGGGAGGAAATAGAGATGGCAGAGAAACATCTTAAAAAGTGTTCAACATCACTAATAATTAAGGAAATGCAAGTCAAAACCACTTTAAAGATATCATCTCGCTCCAATAAGGCTGACTAGGGTCAATAAATGATTCCAAATGCTGGAGAGGTTGTGGGGAAAGTGGAACACTCATCCATTGATGGTGGGAATGCAAACTTTTGCAACCATTATGGAAAGCAGTGTAGAGAAACCTTAAAAGACTCAAAATGAGCCTGCCACCTGACCCAGCCATACCACTTCTGGGAATATACCCACAAGGCTCATTCTACCGCAAAGATACATGTACAGCCATGTTTATTGCAGCTCTCTTCACAATAGCGAAGAGCTGGATCCAACCCAAGTCCCCCTCAACTGAGGAGTGGATAGAGAAAATGTGGCACATCTACACATTGGAGGTTTATACTGCAGTAAAGATAGATGATATCATGAAATTTGCAGGTAATTGGATGGAACTAGAAGATATTGTGTTAAGTGAGGTAACACAGTCCCAGGAAAACAAAAGATGAATGGTATCCCTTATCTGTGGATGCAAACACCAAGTACCTAGTTGTAAGGCAAACTGAGCAAAATTAATGTTATATCTCTCACGATCTGAACACAACCATGCTCTTATATTATGAATCCATAAACAGGCCCTAGAACTAACCTACCATTTATTTTCAGATTATGGATTTTTGGTATATGATGGTGGGCATGTATATATATTTTAGAGTAACATAAAGTTAAATTGAAAATGCATGACTTTAATCCCAGCACTCGGGAGGCAGAGGAAGGCAGATCTTTGTGAGTTCAAGGCCAGCCTGGTCTACAGAGTGAGCTCCAAGTGAGCTGGGACTAAAGGGAGACTCTGTCTCAAAAAGACAAAAGAAAAAAAAAAAAAAGAAAAAGGTGAATCAAGATATATGATATGGAAATAACATAGTTTATTTTCAGAAGATATAATTTTACTATATTAAACTATATTATTTTTTATTATTATTTATTTTACTACATTAAACTATATTATTTTATTATATTAAACACCAAAAAGTGTTTAATATAATAAAATTTTTTGGGGTGTTTAATGACCACACTTAATACCCATACCAATTTGGCAGAGGCACCTAAGAGATAACTTTGTTTCTTGCCCTCAGAGGTCAACTAAGTCTCAGGGGAATACCCATGGGGGCATCTCTTGAAATGTCCTGCAAATGTGCATCACCAGTCTTCCTGTACAGGGAGGTCTTGGAGATCCACTAATGGGAACTCAGCCAGTGTTCAGCTCATAAAGAGGAAAGTCTATTCATGCTTCAAAAAGAGAAGCCTGGTCTAGCAAGACCTAACTGTGTCCTCGAGTGTATGGAACTGGTGGTTGAAAAGCCAAAAGGAGCCAGGGTCTCCCCCACCCCTAAAAAAAAAACCCGAGTGACCCTTGAGGACCAGATCCTCAACTGACCTTGAGAAAACAAAAACCTTGTTTAATCTGGACTAACCATGTGGCCTTAAGCATCCAAAAGGAAAGTATAAACAGAAATAAATAATCAGGAAGTTATGAGAAATTGTACTTCAGATATACAACTTGAGAATCCTCCTAACCTTCAATGCCAGATGGGGACTACTGACATATCCATCTTGTACACTGAGTAGTTACTGGGATTTCAGCCTCTTCAGGATGTAGACTGACGTTGTTGGACTACCCAGGTTGTGTCATGGAGGCCAGTGCAGGAAGATCAAGACAGGGCACACGCTTGCTGGACCTCATTTGGGTGACCATGGGGAGAGGGACCCCAGTGTGGAGCACAGGGCAGGATTGATGGGTGTTTGGGTTTGCCAAGGAGGAACCTTTAAGCACTTACTTTGGGAAAACATGACATCTTTTGATTAAAAGAAAGAAAAAGAAAAATGAAAGAATGAACAAAATAAAATCCTCCAACTCAGGTGATATGTGTAGGTATACACACACACACACATACACACATATATATGCAATACAAGTTGGAGGAAAAAATGGAATTTGCTTGTTAATGCATCACTGTATTTTAATGCTTTTTTGGTATCATGAGTTCAATTTATGTTACTTAGATGCTATGTGTACTCTAAAGTTCAACTTAAAATAATTTTTTTTGAAAAATTAAAAAAAATCTATGTTCTATTAGATTTGAAAATGTAAGAGAAATGGATGCATATATGAAATCATGGAAATCACTAAAGCTTAATTAAGAAAGGATTGACAACTTAAACAGATGGATAACAAAAACGGAAATTGGTGACCATTCCCAGATGTATTTAGAGCTCAATTTTTCCAGACATTTAAAGAGGACATACAAACATTATTACTCAAGTTATTCAAAAGGTTACAAACAGAAGGAAATATCCCAAATTGCTTCTATAAAGCCAGCTTCACTCTAGTAACAAAATCAGGCATAGATATAACCAAAAAACTGAACTATATATCCATAACATTAATAAATATAGATGCCCCAAATTCTCAACAAAATACTTGTAAAACCCATACAGGCACCCATCAAAAAGGTCACCCACTATGATCAAGTCAGATTTATTACAGAAATGCAGGGATGGTTCAACAGACATAAATCAATAAATGACATAAAGCACATAAATGGACTGAAAGACAAAAAACACACTGTCTTCTCAATTGATGCAGAAAAGGCCTTTGATAAAATTCAACATACCTTCATGTTTAAAGTTCTAGATGGAGGGCTGGAGAGATGGCCTAGTGGTTAAGAGCGCCGACCACTCTTACAGAGGACCTGGGTTCGATCCCCAGCACCCACATGGCAGCTGAGAACCGTCTGAAGCTCCAATTCCAGGAGAACTCCAGTTCCAGGGGAATCCGAGACCCTCTTCTGAACTCCATGGCATTGTACAGCACGGGTGCACAGACTTACATGCAGACAGTACATTCATACACATACAGAAATAAATAAAATTAATAAAAAAATTTTAAGTTCTAGATGGAATTGGACTGGAGGGAACATTCCCTAACACAATCAATGTCATATACAGCAAACCCACAGCCAACATCATTCTAAATGGAGAAAATTAGAATTCCTCTTAAAGTCAAGAAGCCATCAAGGCTGCCAACCTCCCGCCCTCTCCAAGCCTTTTTATTATAGTGCTTGAAACATTTTGTAGAACAATAAGACAAGGGAAGGAAATTAAAGCAGTACAAATTGGAAATGGCAAACTATCTCTTTCTGCAGATAACTTGATAGAGTAACTTATTGATGTGAAAAATAAGATCAGAAAACTCCTAGAAATGATAAATAGTTTCAGTAAAGTTGTAGGTTACCTAATTGATCTACAGAAATGATAAATAGTTTCAGTAAAGTGGTAGATTACCAAATTGATCTACAGAAATCAGTAGCCTATCTTTATGTCAACAACAAGCTGTTGGGGAAGGATTAAAGGGACACCCTTCCATTCAAGATAGCCTTAAAAAATAAAATATCTCAGAACAAACCTGACCAAAGACATTAAAGATTTCTACAAAGAAAAATTTCAATCCTCAAAGAAGGAAATTGAAGAAAAATCCAGAGTAGGAAAGGACCTCCAATGCTCATGGATTGGAAGAGTTAATATAATAAAATAACCATTGGGGCTGGAGAGATGGCTCAGCGGTTAAGAGCACTGACTGCTCTTGCAGAAGACCCAGGTTCCATTCTCAGCACCCATAAGGGGCCTAAGAACTGTCTTTAACTCCAGTACCAGGGGAATCTGACGCCTTCCTCTGACCTCCAAGGCATTGCACGATATGGTGCATCAACCTACATTCGGACAGTACACTCACTCATAAAAAAAAGACCATCATACCCAGAGTAACGTAGATTAAATGCAATCCCAATCAATATCCTCATGACTTTCTCCACAGAATTAGAAAAAAATCCTAAAATTCATAAATAAAAATAAAAGACTCTGGCTAAACAAACAACACTTAGCAAAAAGAGTAAGGTGGGGGGATCATGGTCCCAGACTTCAAGCTATATTACAGAGGTATAGTCATAAAAAAAAAATCATAGTACAGGCACAAAAACAGACCCATGGATCAAGGGAACAAAATTGAAGATCTAAACTTGAGTACATGAAAATTCAGCCACCTCATATTTTACAAAGGAGCCAAGAAGAGTCAATGGAGGAAAGAACTTATCTTCAGCAAATGGTGCTGGCAAAAATGGATAACCACCTGTAGAAGACTGGAACTAAACCTCTATCTTGCACTCTGTACAAAAGTAAACTCCAAATGGATCAAAGACTTTAATGTGAAACCTGAAACTCTGAAAATGTTAGAAGAAATGATTGGCAGTAACCTACAAGATATAGATGTAGGAAAAGACTTTCTAAATCAGACAGAATTTGTGCAGGAAGTATGGTCAACAATCAACAAGTTTTACCTCACTAAACCAAAAAGCTTCTGCACAGCAAAACAAACAATAAAAGAAGTGAAGAAAAAATCCACAGAGTAAGAGTAAATCTTCACCAGTGACATATTTGACAGAGTTTTAACATCCGGAGTATATAAATTACTCAAAAAAAAATTGGATCAAGGAAACAAATGACCCAATCAAAAGATGGAGTAAAGAGATGCACAGAGACTTCTCAAATGAAGAAGTAAAGATTACTGAGAAACATCTTTAAAAGTGTTCAACATTATAAGTAAATAAATACAAATTAAAACCACTTTAAAAACCTATCTTACCCAGGTAAGACTGGCTATAATCAAGAAAAAATGATACTAAATGCTGGAGAGGTATTGGGAAAAGGGTAAATCTCATTCACGACTGGTGGTAATGAAAATTCTTGCAGCTGCATGGAAAACAGTGTGGAGAACTCTTAAAAGACTAAAAATGAACCTACCATTTGAGCCTGTCATACCATTCCAGGGATATACCCAAAGGATTCATCCTATTGCAGAGATACATGTACAATCCTGTGTACTGCAACTCTTTTCACAATAGCAAAGACCTGGAAGCAACCCAAGTGTCCCTCAACTGAGGAATGGATAAGGAAAATATGGTACATATATACAATGGTATTCTATGCAGTGGTAAAGAAAGACAACATCAGTATAGACACATATGTTTGGATGATATGTTAATCCATAAATTACATTTTTCCCTGTTAAATATGACAGGGTCTTACTGCGGCTTATAACATTTCCTAACCTGTAGAGGATGTAAGCTTGTGGCATCAGCCATGGGTTATTCCTCCAAGGAGAGAGCCAATAGCCAATTAGATTTGGGATATACAGGCACATGGCTGCCTCTGCTGCACAGTATTTCCAGGCAGGTGAGGTGTAGCTGGTGCTGACGGTGGAGTCTTGCTTGACTCAGGGAGACCCATATTTGCTTTATTGGTTTAGTGGCCTTTGGTAACACTCTCTGGCATTCCAGAGGCCATCTGTACACTTGCATGTGTGGTCTCAATACATCCCTCCCATGTTAACGTCAGGTCTTCGGCAGCAGGGTCTTATTGCCTCTCCTCCTGTAGGTATCCCAACTTAGAGGCAAGGAGCCCTTACCTTTTGTGGGGCCTTGGATCCCCTGGCCAACATCCACCTGGTAGAACAATCCATTGCTGATGTCAGAGCTCCTGTATTAATATATTTTGCCTGAGTGCATAGCCCTAGGACTTTAGTATTATATTTGGTTCTGAACAGAGAGTAATCCCTTCCACAGTTCCCATGTCTAGTAGTCAATTAAAGAAAGCAGTTTTACCGGTTTTATAAGAGATTACCTCTACAATAGTTGTCTCCAATTTACAGTTGGGGAGCGACCTCATCATTGTCATATTTCTCCTTGTTCTATGGGTGGGAAGGCAAGGAAGTCTCTCATATCAGAACCTTTGTGGCACCTAGAAGGTAAGTTTCATTAGGACTCATTATAACTAGTTGTTACATGTAGGATCCACAGAGGGGTTCGATGTTTATGGCAATCTGAGGCTTTTCTTCCTTTGAATGTTCAGACGGGTCAGCCTTTCCGTTGCCACTTTTTGGTACATCCTACTCAATGCAAACCTGTATCTTTTCTTTCTCAGCCGTTAAGTTGGTGACGTTTTGTCCTGTTGGAACAAACAAATCTTTTCCCATAGTTAGTTTTAAGATTTGAATTGCAAGGGTTTGATGAAAAGGTTTCATGTCTTTCTGTATCCCCCCCC
>VZQC01000286.1:1556015-1573207 GCA_009823505.1 Rhizomys pruinosus
CACGACACGGGTGCACAGACCTGCATGCAGACAGTACATTCATACACATACAAAAATAAATAAATAAAAAAAAAATTAAAAAAAAAGAATGTACAGCTATATTTATTTTTACCTGCATGCAAGTTTATTGTTAAACTGTGAATCCTTATATATGTTTTGGAATTAACCTATAGTTTATTTTCAGACTTTTTAAAAGGGAAAAATAAATAAAATACTTTAAAAATTAAAGAAAACTATTTGATATAATTGGTAGATATAAGTGTCCTGGTATATTTACAGATATTAACACATGAGCAGTAGATGTCAAACAGTGAATGGTTATTTGATACATTTAATGAAATATCAAATTTCTTTTACTAATTGTCCTAATCTGCATTCTGCTCTTGTAATAAAATGTAGAATTAAACAAGCTCTGGGGAAGAAAGTTTATTTCATTCCACAGGTTAACATCCATCATCAGGAGAGGACATGGTGGGACCTGAAGCAGGAACTTAGAGACATGAAATGAAGCAGACAACATGGAGGAATGTTGCTTACTGACTTGATTCTTCTGGCATGCTCAACTAATTTTCTTATGCAGGTCAGTTCCACCTGCTTAGGAATGGAACTACCCACAGTGATCTGGGCCCTCCAACAACAAATAATGAAGAAAATGCTACAGAAACATCCAATATGATGGAGGGAATTCTTCAACTGAGATTTCTTCCAAGTATATCCATGTATGTGTCAATGAAAACTAATTAGCTCAGTAATAATACCTCAAAGAAAAGAAATTAAAGATGTACATGAAAAATAATTCAAAATATTGTTACTGAAATAATTCAGATGTGGGGGGGCTGGAAAGATAGCCTAGCGGTTAAGAGCACCAATTGCTCTTGTAGAGGACATAGGTTTGATCCCCAGCACCCACATGGCGGCTAAGAACCATCTGTAGCTCCAATTCCAGGAGAACTGCAGTTCCAGGGGAATCGGAGACCCTCTTCTGACCTCCTCAGCATTGCACGATACGGGTGCACAGGCCTACATGCAGACAATACATTCATACACATACAAAAATAAATAAAATTTAAAAAAAGATTTATATAAAAAAAAGAACCACAATCCTTTAAAAAAATAATTCAGTGGGGTAAAATAGAATACTGTTAATCCAATTAAAGAAAGCTTTTTATGGTTTCGATGAGAAATTCAACAAAAATATGCAAAAGCATAAGAAAAAAAAACACAAATTTCAGAACGGAATAACTGAAATAAATTAGAAATTAGGCAGGGGACTTCAGGAATATATGATATTTTTAAAAATTCTGAATTTTCTGGGCGTGGTGGCACACGCCTTTAATCCCAGCATTCAGGAGGCAGAGGCAGATGGATCTCTGAGTTCAAGGCAGGCCTGGTCTACATAGAGAGTTCCAGGACAGCTGGAGCTGCAGGGAGACCCTGTCTCAAAAAGATAAAAAAAAAATTCTAAATTTAAAGGGAATTTGAAAAATATCTGAGTAATGTGTTCTTATAAAAAATATCTGAATAATGTGTGCTTATAAAACAGAACAAAAAAGTCTTCAAATGTATTTAATGAAATAATAAGAGAAGATTTAATTAATCTGGACATTTAGATTTAAAAGATTAATGGCCCACAAATTGGTTTACATTTAAAAGTTTCTTTCTGAGAGGTGTATTTTATTAAAGCTCTCAAAATCCCAAGGGGAAAAGGTTCTAAATACAGCAAGGGAAAATAATCACACATTTAAGGGAACCTACTATTAGAATAATATCAATACTTTAAGCAAAGTCATTATGGACCCAGGATAAAATTTGTGACATTTTCAAATTCCTGAAGTAAAAAAGTGAACTCCAAACTGACAAGCAAAATATCTATACCCAGCAATGATATATCTCGCACATGATTTGTAAATAGTATTTTTCTATGGCAAGTATAAACTGAGAGTGATATTCATTGGTTGACTGGCCTTAACCAAAGGAATTTATGGATTTCTTCTATACAGAACAGAAAGGAAGATAACTCATAATGTGAAAATACACTATAGTATAATTCCGTTGCTAGTGTAGATCTAAAAATGAGAAAATCAAAAGGAGACTTATGAATATAGAAAACAATGAAGAAATGTAAACACAGAACAAAGGACAAACAAAACAACTAGAACATATGCTTACAGTAGAGATAAGTAAAAATATTTGTAATGTAAATGCATAAAATGGTCCAATTTAAATATTTAGCAATAAGATCAATAAACAAAAGACCCCAAATGCTGGAGAGGTTGTGGGGAAAGGGGAACAATCATCCACTGCTGGTGGGAATTAGTCTCCTACAACCACTGTGGAAAACTGTGTGGTGAACCCTTAAAAAACTCAAAATGAGGAGCTGGAGAGATTGCTCAGTGGTTAAGAGCACCGACTGCTCTTGGAGAAGACCAGGGCTCCATTCCCAGCACACACATGGTGGCTGAGGATCATCTTTAACTCCAGTTCCAGGGGAATCTGATCGATCCCCTCTTCTGACCTCCGTGGCATTGCAGGACACGGGTGCACCAACCTACATGCCGGCAGTACACCACTCATACATATAAAAAGAAAAACAAACAAACAAAAGAACCAAACAAACAAAAAACCTTCAAAATGAGCCTACCACCTGACCCAGCCATATCACTCCTGAGTATATACTCACCAGACTCATCCTACTGCAAAGATACATGCACATCTATGTTTATTCCAGCCCTCTTCACAATAGCAAGAAGCTGGAATCACCCCAAATGCCTTTCAACTGATGAGTGGATAAGAAAATTGTTGCATACCTACACGATGGAGTTCTATTCAGTGGTAAAGAAAGATGACATAATGAACTTTGCAGGTAAATTGATGGAACTCAAAGCCATTATGCTATGAAGTAACACACTCCCAAAGAAACAAACGGAATGGTTTCCCTCATTTGTGGATGCTATTACCAGTCCCCCAATTGAAAGGCAAGCTGAGCAATGTTATTGTTCTATTTCTTTCTATCTGAAAGCAATTGTGATGTTATAACGTGAATCTCTTAATGATCCCTAGAATTAATTTACCACACACTTTCAGAAATGATAATGTATATGGGTGGAAGGTATATATCCACATTTTAGAGTAATATAAAGTTAAGGTAAAAAATGTGAACTCCTAAACCTATATTGCAGTTAACATAGAGTTTATTCCTGGAGGACATAATTCTGGTACACATGTGATGTTTATATAGGCATATTTTGGAGCAATACAATTGGGAAAGAACCACAACAACATAAGGACTTGGTCAAAGAACAGACTGATATACTTAAATTCTGCCCAAAACAATAAACCTTTACAGAGAAAAACTTTAAAAAGACTGAGAGTAAGATGCAGGACATGTATGGCAGAATGCATGAACTGGGGTATGGCGGGGGGAAGGGAAAGAGGAATATGTCTAAATTAAATTGAAAAATGATGCCTGAAACACATAAAACATCAATAAAAGTATTATATTAAAAAATAAAAAGGGGGGGCTGGAAAGATGGCCCAGGGGTTAACAGGACCAATTGCTCTTGCAGAGGACCCAGGTTCGATCCCCAACACCCACATGGCTGCTGAGAACTGTCTTTAACTCCAGTTCCAGGGGAATCCGACACCCTCTTCTGACGTCAGCGGCATTGCACAGACCCACATGCAGAAAGTACATTCATGTACAAAAAATATAAATCGAATTTTAATAAATAAATAAATAAATAATTCATGCCCAGCTGTAACTGAAAAAAATAATATTTAGCAAGCTTAGTTGATCAAAAATTAGAGTCTATAATAAGCTGACTTACAAAGTAAAATGCAAAAGGATGAAAATTTTAATTCATGCAAATGAAATCAAAAACTGAGAAAAAGTAGGTATGTTTTATTAGATAAATTTAACTCTGGCCGGGTGTAGTGGCACACGCCTTTAATTCTAGCACTTGGGAGTCAAAGACAGGTGGAGCTTTGTGAGTTCAAGGCCCACCTGGCCTATATAGTGAGCTCCAGGCCAGATGGTACTAAAGGGAGACCCTGTCTCAAAAAGACAAAAAAAAAAAAATGAACTCTGATTCATTAGTAGTAAAAACTAAAAGAAACAAAGATCAATATGGACTAATCAAGGTATCAAACTGAAAAGAAGATTGTAATGTACCCCATGAAAGAAAACACAAATATAATAAAGCATATATTATTAAATCTAAATTTTAGTGTCTATTACAAAACAAATGGAGGAACTCAACATTCCATTAATATGAAAACATAGATTACCCAGAAAAAAAAAATTAACACAGGAATCTCAGAATTAAACATCATTGCAAAGTACATTAATCAAAATGATATTTACCTCATATTTCATCAAACAGTTCACCTCTCTCTCAATATATATATATATATATATATATATATGAATATATTAAATTAGGAAATGAGAATAGTGGTGGAGGTGCAGATAGGATAGATATGAGCATCTAAAAAAACTAAACTATATATATGAAAATCACAAAAATTCAATAAAATTTAAATAGGGAAAACAAAAAGTATAAGTTATAGAGTTTTAACAATAGCATCTTCTTCAATGAAAATATTCAAGACTAATTTTTATCTAAGTTGTGATGTATTTTCTTTTCTGGTGGCACTTAATATCTTTCTATTCTTTAATCATTTTCATGATGTAAATAGTAGTATTATAAGCAATGACTGCAGAGCCCATAATGAACTAAAATATGTTATTTTTATCCAATTCAATGTAGTATTACATATAAAGCTTGACCTGACAAAACAAAACAAAAATTACTACCAGCTATAACTCTCCTGGACATGTGTCCAAAGGAATCTGTCTTACTAGAGGTACATTTACAAGTCCATGTTTATCATTGTAATCTTCACAAATTCAATGAAATTAAATCAGTGCATGTGTCCATTAACAGATCAGTGAATATTGTGAATATTTTACAAATACACAATCAAATCTTATTCTCCTGAAAAGGAAAATTATAAATTTTGAAGAAAAAATAGAGAAAACAAAAAATTACAGATCAAATAATGATATTTTCTGTTTCATAACTGAATTGAATCCTGAAACTATTAAGCACATCTAAACAGATTGAAGTATAAAAGGGAAAAGGATTGAGAACTAGAAAACAACGCAAAGGTCTATAAATTTGGCTTTTTAAGTGTGGAGAGAAACAATATAAATGTAGAAGTGAGAATATTCTGGATAAGAGGGTACAACAGGAAAATTAGATCATGGACAGGAGAAGGGTGTGGGAGAGGAGAATCAATAAGGAATGAAATACTCCAAATTGAAACATTATTTTCTACTGTAATTTGAAAAATAAAAGGTAACATTTTTCTTTCTTTTATTTATTGAAGTTTTGCACATTTCATAAAAAAATTCTTATCAAATTTAGACACATTCCCCTTTCCTTGCCCCCCCCAGCCCACCTGAGCTCATGAATTCTGCCATAAATGTCTTGCATCTTTTTCTGTCTTTTTACAATTTCTCAATGCAGAAGTTTACTGTTATTGCTCAGATGTTTACTGTTTCAGTCAGTTCTTTGACACAGTCTATTTTGTTGCTGATCCTTCCAATTCGTATCATATATATATATATATATATATATATATATATGACATATATTTATATGACATATATATTACATATATTTATATGACATATATGACATATATTTATATGACATATATATACACACTCCAATATATATATATATATATATATATATATGCCCAATATATATATTGAATATATATATGCCATAATTATTATATATATATTATATTATAATTGCAAATAACAAAATTATTTCATGCGACAATAAATATAGGGCTTAATTCCAAAACATGTTTAAGGATTACACCATTTACGTAGAGTGTATGCAGGTAAAGAAAAAAAGATTACTTTGTACTCCCACATACATAGCAAGTTGATGAGTAACTTCATGTATTACATTTACTGAAAAAGAAAGAAAAAGAAAGAACTATTCAGCTTGCCTTACAAATAGAGATTTAGTGTTAGCCTTTAACGGCTGCACTGTTGGGTTCGATCCCCAGCACCCACATGGCGGGTGAGAACCATCTGAAACTCCAATTCCAGGAGAACTCCAGTTCCAGGGGAATCCGACACCCTCTTCTGACCTCCGCGGCATTGCACGACACGGGTGCACAAACCTGCATGCAGACAGTACATTCATACACATACAGAAATAAATAAAAATTTAAAAAGTATTAAAAAATAAAACAGAGATTTAGTGTTGGGATCCCAAATGAGGGACATCATATGTCTTTTGTTTTTCTCGGCCCTGTGACTTCACTAGAAGCATAATGGCTTCTAGTTCCATCCACATACCTGCAAAGTTCATGATATCCTCATTCTTTACTGCTGCATGGAACTCCATTGTGTAGATGTACCACATTTTTTTTATCCTCTCATAGATTGAGGGACACTTGGGTTGTATCCAGCTCTCTTCAAAATAGTGAATAAACATAAATGTGCATGCATCTCTGCAATAAGATGAGTCTTGAGGTTATATACCCAAGAGTGATATGACTGTTTCAAGTTGTAAGCTCATTTTGTTTTGTTTTTTTTTTTCAATGGTTCTCCACACTGTTTTCTATAGGGGTTGCAGGAGTTTGCATTTCTGCCATCAGTGGATGAGTTTTCTCTTTTCCCCCAAACCTCTCCAGAATTTGGTATCTTTTGTTTTCTTCGTCATAGCCAGTCTTACTGAAGTAGAATGAAATCTTAAGTTGGTTTTAATTTGCATTTCCTTAATTATTAGTCATGATGAACATTTTTAAGATATCTCTCAGTCATCTTTGTTTCTTCATTTGTGAATACTGTATGTTTTCCTTTGAGGATGAGATAATGGAATCTGTATAACCTAGTGAAGACTCTCACCTTATAAATGTTCTTCTTTTTCTTTAAATATAAAGAACATTAAATTAAGAAACAGTTAACTCTAGATGGAATAAATGTGAGTTTTGCCAAATTAAATGATTTTTTATTTTAAATATAAAATCCATCAGAAACCAAATTTTAAATTACTATAGTAAATAGATGATCTTCAATAGTTGTTATAGATCAAGAAAATATAATGTAATTCTCTTACTGGGTTCTAGAATCAACCTACCACTTACTTTCAGACTCTGTAAATATTGTATATGGGTGGAAAGTATGTTGTCATATTTTAGAATAATGTGAATTCCTAAACAGAAAAGACTCAGAGAAAGATGCAGAACAGTTATGGCAGAATGCATGATCTGGGGTGTAGTAGGGGGAAGGGAAAGGGGAATATGTCTAAAATGAACTGAAAAATTATGTCTGAAATACACAAAACATCAATAAAAACATTGTATTAAAATTTATCAGTTATTAATTATATTCTTGGCCATGTGTCATATAAATTCTAGTATTAAGAGAAAAACAAACTGTCAGATTGATCGACCATTTCTTATTTCTCTATAATAAGTGACCTTAGGAAAAGACCTAATTAGCAATATAAAGTCTGAAAGGTACTCACTTGCCTCATCTTATTTCCTATAAGGACTGTGGAAAACATAATATACATCTTACACCTTAATTTTTCACATTTACAATACTAAAGTCATTTCTTCCAATGGAGCAGCACCTCAAAATATTGACATAGAATACAAGTTTGTTTGTTATACAGATTTTTGAGGTTTGAATATTTTAATGTTTCAGTATCTCAAACAAGTTATTGCCAAATTATCTTTCATTACTCACTACTCAGACTGGCAAATTGGAAAAATACAACAACAATAACAGATTCCATGGGTGAGTGCAGTTCTCTGCCATTAGTTTGACTTGTGTTTTTCATTTTGAGACTGGGTTAGTCATCCACAGAGAGTTATAATGTAATACAAAAAAGATTCAAGATTTTAATAAGACATTACCTTGAGCTATTTACATTGAAGAAAATTTATCTCTGTCTGGATGCATGTGTTTATATATAAGAATGCTCAGAGAAAAATAGAGACACATATAAGTAGGAATAATAAAAATGCATTTATAGACAGAACATTGGTTACTTCTCATGTATATAAATGCGACAAAAAGCCGGGCGTGGTGGCGCACGCCTTTAATCCTAGCACTTGGGAGGCAGAGGCATGCGGATCTCTGTGAGTTCAAGGCCAGCCTGGTCTACAGAGTGAGTTCCAGGACAGCCAGAGCTACAGGGAGACTCTGTCTCAAAAAGACCAAAAAAAAAAAAAGAAAAAAATAAATGCGACAAAATATTATTATTCTTTTGAGATCTTGAAAATCATCTATATGTCTCTTTCCAATGCCTCTTTTCAACAAAGGTACTGATCCTAATGCAATACCCCTACCATTTGTATGAAGACTTCTTTAACAAAGAGTTGAATATTTCTTCTGTGATCTCCATATTATCAAGAAAATATGATTTTTTTCCAGAACAATACTCTATTCTCAGTTTGCTAATGTCAAAATACCAGATGAATTATGTGAAGGGTATAAGATGGAGACTTAAATTTATTTAATTTTTGATTTTACTCACCTTCAAAATCACTGATTCAAATGATTCTTTATCAAGACATTACTCATCATCTCACAGTTCCTTCACCAAGATATTATAATATGTGTCAATACTGTAATTATTTATTACATAATATCTCATGGAAAACAAGACACATGAGCAATTTCGGGTATTATATCTGTGCAGCTTTATGATTCTAATGTTAAATATTTGTGATGTTTACTTTAATATCTGTATTTCATTTTTAACTTTTTGTGAGAGTGTCTAACAGTCATATTCTTAGTCAGTGAGGCATAATAACCAAAGTTGTTTAATTCCATAAAATTAGTCAGTTTCTAATATCATGAATAATAGTATTTATAAATCAGATCCCATATATCTTTGTAAAATTATGAATGATTTTTCTTTATCCACTGTACATGACATTTTTCTCACTGTGAATGCCATATAATTAATCTGACAATTCCTCGTTTGTCATAGGTTAGATTAATAAAGTACAGGATTAAACATTATCAGTTCATGACCTTAACTATGTGAATGGAACAGTAAACCAATGAGAGAGTATATGTTGGTTTGTTTCACAGTTAAAAGTCCCACTCATCTTTAGAATCACAGCTAAAAATATGAAAATAGGGAAGATCGATGAGATTTTAGAATTACAATGGCTTGGACTAAAATTCAGATGATATAGTAAAAGGGAAAGTCAATGGAAAATATTTTAGAAAGCTGGTTGAAAAAGCCAGATTTATATGTCATGGAAGTTTTAATAAAAAAAAACACAGATTTGACAAACGGGTAGATGTAGAATCATGTCTTCTCCTTTATCAATAGCTATGAGGAACATTTATGTTATTATTCTGCAATCCCTTGGAAACTATGTTTAGGCAAAACTTTTTCTTAAATTGATTTGTTGAGAAGTTGAGAAGAGAGAAGAGGAAATCATGGTTCTGCCAGATGAATATGGGAAACAGGATTTCCATGATCAGTTTTGTAAAGTAGTGAAAAATTTTAAATATTATTTTTATTCATGTGTATGAGTGCATTACCTGCATATATGTAAGTGAACCCTAGTCATACAATGACTGGATTTGCCACAAGTGTGTGTCCAGATCTCACTGGAACTGGAATTATGGACTGTTATTAGCTGTCTTGTGGGTGCTGGGAAACGAACAGGGTTTTCTGTGAGAGCAACCAGTGATCTAAACCATTGAGCCATCTTTCCACCTCCAGAGCATTGAAATCTTAACCTCCCTTGGAGAGAAAAAACTCAGCATGCTACTGTTTTGTTTGTTTTGGCAAAACACCTTCATGAATTTCACATGTATTAGTGAATTGTTTCTCCTTTAGCTCGTTTCCTTTACTCTAACCCTCCTTTCTTCTTCCCTATCCCACGTAGGATTTGAAAAACCTCTTCATTGATTTTCCTCTTCTGTTTACTAAAGAAATAGACATTATTAATTTGTCACTTACAGTGTTATGTGAATATATGAAATATATAAGAAATCTGATCCTTCACAGCATTTTTATACAAAGAAAGATGTAACACTGTTGAACATGTTCTTTTAAATATATTTAATAATGTGCGTCAGCATATAGATTTTTGGTGTAGTGTCAAGATATGGGGGGGAGAGGTTGTAGAATAACATGCTGAAACTGAAAAGCATAGTTTTTTTTTTTTTTTTTACTTTTTTCATACAATGGTTCCCAATCAATCTAGGTCTCCCTATGCCCCAACCCTCCATCAGAACTCACGCATTACATCATCCAAACTGAGCTTTGTCCAGTCAAGTTTTTGAACCCAGATGTCCTTATAGAAATAGACCCACTGGAGTATAGTCACAGCGTCTAGAAATCCTGGGTAAGCCCTACTTTTCCTCAACTAGAATTGATCAGTCTCTTTTAGTGCTCAGTCCAGTGTTAGTGCCCCATCCATTTCTGTTCCTCTACTCTGAGACCTTGTCTGAGTTGTCATGGGTCCCATGCCCGATGACAACATTGTCAGAAGCTCACATGTGAAATCTTCCAATTGCTTGTAAGCCACTGTTTCTCCACATTTATCCACTAGCCTGGCTCTTACAATCTTTCTGCCCCCTCTTCTACAATGATCCATGAGCAGTGGGTGGGTGAGGTTTAATATAGGGGACCGATTCATGGATACACACTCTGGAGGTTCCCATTCTTTGAAGCTTGTCACTCTATTTTGTGAGGATGCTTTACTGGTGTGAATTCAGTGATGCATTAGTTTTCTCTCTGCCCCTTATTCTGTGTGAAAACATTCAACTGTAGATGTACCTCCTAGGAATAGGAATCTTTCAGATGTATAATTTTGGTGCCAGACCAGTTGTGGGATTTTGCAGTAGCCTTCACCTGTTGCAAAGAGTAGCTTCTTTGATGAGTGGCTTGGACTATGCTTGTCTGTAAATGTAAATTTCCATATTTTGCATATGATAAGAAATTTCATTTGTCAGGAGATATGACACCCATAGGGTTTCTCTAGGCTCTATGTCCTCTCCAGCCCTGTTTATTGGCTGAGTTGACAGTGCCTTTGTGAGTTCACTCCCATTGAATGGATTGCAAGTTCAATTAGAAAGCTCTTGATTATCCCCAAGATAACAGTGTCACTACTGCATCAATAGAGGTAGTTTGTTGTGCAGCTCATTATGGTTGATAGGCTTTAGGTCTGGGTTGTAACACTGATTGATTTTTCCCTTAGCGGTGTGCATACCATTTAGCATTTTGAGTGCTAAACTTCAGGTAGAAAGCTTCTAGGTCAGTTGCTGCTGCATTACTATTTTAATGCTTGGGAATGTTTAAAATAGTTAAAGTTTATGGATCTTCCTATTCTTACAGAACCAATCAAAAGTATTAACAGAGGCGAAATAAATTGCTTAGTAAACGGAATCACATTTATTATAGGTGGATGTTCCTTGTGTTTTGACTTTCAATTCTTTATCTCTGCATCCGGATGCTGTTTTGGATCCATAACTACATGTGCCTCCTTTGCTTCCCATGTTTTGCCGTGCTCTTTGGATGTGGTATCAACCCACCTTACTTTGGATGTGGTATCAGTCCACCTTCCCCGAGTAAGCAGTGCATCTGAACTCTGTGTTGTTCTTTGGAGTTCATAGTGTAGTTCCAGATGGTAGATAGCTCTTCAGTTTGTCATGGTTTTATCAAAGTTTCATGTTATGTGGATAATGAATTGTTCTGTATTAATAATATTCATTCTTATACCTTAATTGTGTGAACATCCATACTATAATAGGGACATCAGAATCCAGGTTCACAATAATCTTTGAAATATACATTCAGTGTGCCTTGGCTAGACATTTGAGCCTAAATTAGCTTTGCTTTCTTTATATATATTTCCTATGTATCACAGGCTTATCCAGAAAATAAAATGAAAATATATGAAAACATATATTTAAAGATGACATAGATCCTAGATAAAAGTGTATGTCTGTCAAATCAAAAGAAAAAGGTAATATTGCCTTATGCTATATGTGTGTCTTCATATTTACAGACAAGTATACCTGTCACCAATCTTAAAAGAAGCTTATTTTGCAACAGATGGTGATTATTAGAGAATTCTTCCACTGGCCAAACACAAAGAATATATATATATTTATATATATATATATTATATATATATATCTGATATATGAGATTACCATGTAAATGTATAATGTAAGTAAAATAATTTCTTACCACTGTCTTAGTATCTTAGGTTGAATTCCATTCCTCAACTAGATTGTGAGTTTCATTTTATTTTTATTTGTTGTCTTTATGTATATGATTTGTTTTCTTTATGTATATGATTTGTTATGTATATAAGTGTGCCACATATGTACAATGCCCAGTGACTTTGAGGGAACACAAAAGTTTTTGGATCCTTGAAACTGGAGATAGGGATGGTTATCATCTAGGAACTTGACATGTGAATCTAGAATAGTAGTGGGTGTTTTTAACTGTCGAAACATCTGAAGGCCCAGGTTATGAGATTGTTAACATAGAAAACGATTTTCTTTCTTTCTTTTCTAGGACATAGTTTCACTGTATCTCAGAGGCTGACTTTCAGCTCATGAGCTAAGATAATATTTTAACCACACTCTTTCACGATGCTGGAATTACAGACAGGTGTCATGATACCCTGCAACATCAATTCTCTTCATACTTACCATTTAATGAATATCTACAATTACTACGTTGTCTTTACAGTTTTCTATGTTATGAATTTTTTTCTTACACAAGTAGCAAATGAAGGCTAAGAAATAGTCATTTTGCCAGGTGTTCCTGAATAGTGTGTTGTGGAGTTATAATATCACCTGCCCTATATTTGCTTTCCAGTCTTGTGCTTCTGTTTACACCCTTATTCATGTGCAGTTCTGTGGGAAAGCTGGCCAGTTGGGACCTTAGGGTGTCTTTTCAAAATCATACTGCAAAATCTGGGGAACTGGCAAACTATTTCCTTGTGAACATGTCCCAACACTGGCTCTTAAAATCTTTCTTCCTCCTATTTAGCAATGGTCCCTGAGCCCTGGGTATGAGCCTTAAAATAAGAATACTATCCAAGAACAAGCATTCTGTAGTCTCTTATTCTGTACAGTTTAATCAGTTGTGACTCTGTGTTAATTTCCCTCTGTTGGATGAGGAATTTTTGCATTATAATTCTCTCTATTCCCTGTTCCTCTTATGATCCCTGAGCCTTAAGTATAAGGATTCGATTGCAGGTGCATCAATTAAGGCTGGGGATCTCACAGATACATATTCTCTGTGTTTGACAAGTTGTAGAATTCTCTAATAGTCTCCATCTACTGCAAAAATTAAATAATGGTGACAAGTATACTTTGTAAATATGAATAGACATATTTAGCATATAGTAAAATTACCTTTTTCTATTGATGTGACAGACATGGACTTTCATCTAGTATCTATGTGTATTTGGCTTGTTTACAAAACCAAGCATGAGTTACTTTCCATTGAGCAGGCTGTAAGTTAGGTGAGATAGCTACTGATTTTCCAGATAATTGTACCACTATTTCATCAAAAGAAATAGTTGCTGTGCCATTCATTATTCTGGATATTAGTATTTAAAACTGGGATTGGACCATAGACTAATTTTCCTCCTTATGAGTTTGTATACTACCCTTTAAAATTATTAAAATCTTTTTTTCAGTAGAATGAGTCCAGGTCAGTTGAACTTCCATTTCCAAGTCATGTGTCTGATGTTTGTCCTGTCTTCAGCAATACAGGCTTTCCTTGAAGTTCTTGGAAGAAATCGCAGGCTGTGACAATAGACTTTGTTGTTTTTAGGGTATCTTGGACTTGCCTGAACAACTCAAATGGGGGGTTTCAATTGTCTGGCCCTGTGATTCTTGTTATATATCCTTCATCTAAACACATGCAATTTCCAGTTGGACTGTGAACTAATACATTTCCCTCTGGTCTTTCACAATATGTAGGAATTTTTTCTCTCTCTCTCTCTCTCTCTCTCTCTCTCTCTCTCTCTCTCTCTCTCTCTCTCTCTCTCTCATCTTTCTATCAAAATGCCTATGTTATGCTCATAGGGACTCCCAAAAGACCACCAGGACACACGGCTCCAATGTAAATGGAAAGAATCTTCAATTCAAGCTGAGGTTGGACTGCCACCCTCCTGGATATAGGCTGGGAGAAGAGGTCCCAAAGCTCCAGGGGGAGGGTCTTTTAAAAGGAAAAACTACAAACAGGGAATTTTCCAGTTTTGGCATTTTGTTATTGATCCATAGGGACTGAAGAAGCATGAGTTTTAGACTGATAGGTCGGGGCCACCTGGAGGCTTTGGTGGTACTATGGGGGGGGGGGGGGTTACTCACTGAGTACATCCTGGCAGAAGAGCAAACATGTTTAACCAGTGGTCTTTCCCTGTTAGTTATTTTAAACAAACAACTTTTGGTCCTCCCCTGTTAGCTATTGAGATATTCTGTGGTTTCTCCTGGAATCTGAAGATGAGGGGCTGTTTCTCGTATGGTGTATTTCCACAGAATAGAAAAATGGAGTCTATCTTGTTCCCTTATAACTTGTCCATATTTACATTCCCCCATTCCTGTGAGTACTCTAGACACTAATCTTGGTCTCTTTATTTTAAGATATTTAGTCCACTTGGGTGACATCATCATATGTCTTCCTGTCAGAATAATAATTATTTATACCATTGTGGTCAAGTTTGATGTGGTCTGATTTGAGAGCCATCAGTCGTATTGGTCCTAATCCTTCTTTCATGAAGACCACCAGTCAGTTTAGGATGCAAGGACCTGCTGGTCAATAAAACTGACAAGTAAGTTAAGGATGCATGAACCATGAGTCAGAGCAACCAGAAGGATAGGTCTACTGGGAGATTCAGGAAGTCCTCAGGTCTCAGATGAGAAAGAAACTGGCTTTTGGCGGAGGGGGGTTCTTGACCCTAAACTGCCTAGCCAATATTTTAGCTCCTACTTTTAACACATTATCCTCTGAGGAGGTTACCCCAGTTGCCAGGAGGGAATCAGAGCGCCGACTGCTCTGACTTCTTCCATGCTGAAAAGGGGCATAGGAGGTGGTGACTAGGGTGCCTGCTCAGTGGATCTATCTAAAACACCGCAAGAAGTATAATTATAGAGAGAAAAAAAATTCTTAGCCAGTGCCTGTGAAGGCAAGAGTAGCTAGGTACATTTTCTAGGCAGGGAACCAAAAGAGGAACAGGGCAAATTAAATGTCCAACTTAAAAGTCCATTGGAATCTCTCAGTGAGGGGTTCCATTATTTGTCTTTTCTTCTGTTTATTTGTCCATAGTGTCTGGACTCAGCATTTGCTTTCCAGGAATTTTCCATAGTCACAGTGTGAGTTTTCACTTAGGTAACAAGTCCATCCAAATGGTCTTCTTTTGGACTGCATGCAGTTGGTTCTGAGCCACATTATCTTGAAGTGCTGCGTACATTAGCAATTGGAAGATCCCTGTCTAAGATCTGCAGAAGGAGAGAAGACCTCTACCCTGGTTTGAGGAATTGGAAAAAAAGTTTTAGTACACAGAGTTCTAGAATGAGGGCCAGCTTTAGTACACAGGGCTCCAGAATGAGAGCCATAACCATGAGAATATAAAAAGGTAGTATTTTCTGGCATGGAGCATTAAATCTGTCATCTATCTCTGAGATATTTTCTAACATGGCACAGTAGGTCTCTCACCTATCTCTCTGGTAATAAGTTATAGTTATTTTATTTTATTTTATTTAGATTACAGTTTCCTGTTGGGGTGTTTAAAAGTACACATTTAGTTGAGATAAATGAAGTTCATTTTGGTGTTAAGGTCAGTTGAGGTTCTGGTCCTTAGGGGGTCACTCAGGCCTTGCACTTGGCTTTCTTCACCAGTTCCATTTATCTGAGGACAAAGTCAGGCCTTGCTTGACCAGAGCTTCCTTTTGAAGCATGAGGAGTCTCTCTTTTGTATGGACTTTCCTCCCTTGACTGGACACTGGCCAGATGAAGTCCTTTTTAAGTGAATCTTCAAGACCTCCCTGGCCCAGGACAACTGGTGAATCACTGCCAAAAGACATTAACAAAGTTGCAGATGCAGGATCCTAGGACCCAAGTCGACCTCAAAGGGTAGGGGCCAAAATATTGTCCCTTCAAATCCCTCTTGCCAAATCAGATTAAAGCTTTAAGTGTGGTTGCTAAACCTCCAAGAGGATTATTTGAATTAATTTGGTACTTTAATTACCATACAACTCCTAAGTTAAGCTTGAACATTGACTTAAGCACTGTTAATAAATTCTTAATTTCTGTGGCAAAATATTTCTGACTAATAATAAAAGGTCATGATAGGAGCCTGGTGGTAGTGGCTGTAGCACATCCTAGGAAAAGATACTAATTACTGGCTTGTGTTGCTGGTTCATGTTCAGCCTATTGTATACAATATAAAAATATCTGGCCCAGAATGGCATTACCCACAAAGGGCACAGGCCAGTCCAATGAAGGCAATTATTGAGGTTTCTCAGCTCAGGTGCATCAAGTTGACATTAAACCTACGCAGTAAGTCCAACAATTTGTTCTTTAAGGTCTATGAAGGTCATTTAGGTACTCAAAGTACAATGATTTAAACCATGCAAGGCAAAAGGTTCTAACATATCCCATGAAACAAACCCAAGTTAATAAAGGCCATGTCACTTGTCCCCAGATTTTGATTTACAGCTTTGAAAAGGAAAAGGAAGGGGGGGGCATTATCACATACCAGCAGCAGGCAGGAAGTACTTATTGCTCGCCCAAATTGGTTACATTCAGACTGTCCTTGTGGTCACCGCAATTAAATCCTAACTTCTCTTAAAAATATTAAAAGTAGCCCTGTCATATTAAACAGGAAAAAATGTAATTCATGGATTAACATATCATCCAAACATATGTGTCTATACCAAAGTAACCAACTATAACTATTAGTGCTCTTTAAATACCTATATATCTAACTGCTTGTGCTTCATTAGTAGGATTGAAAGGTTATTCCTGGACAAACTGTCAGCCCATCAAAGGAAACAGCCAGAATTGACCAGAGTCCAAGACAACAGCTCCAGAGAGAGTGGACTGCTTTGCTTCTCATCCACCTGTGCCCCTTTTCTAAGCCTAGGGAACAATCTG
>VZQC01000286.1:1574072-1650601 GCA_009823505.1 Rhizomys pruinosus
TATATATATAATTAAAGACCTGACAATATCAAAGATACTTAGGCTGTTTCATTGAAGGGAAGAGCTTGTAGGGGAAGCCATGTGATATGCATATAAAGCTTGGACAAAAACTGAACACTCTTAAACAAACCTTGACTATATTTACATTTTGAGTCTTAAACTAGTTGACTGAACCTTAGAAAATTAAGCTTGTTTATATAGTGTCCATTTTTACCTTTCACAACAAACCTCAGACTTTTACCACTCACATAGACTTTTTATCATTTTTACATAAATACTTACAAAAATACCTTTTTAACATTTTTTTTACTTTTTATATCTTTTTAATACCATGAGACATATCATTCATTAACAGATTAACACTTAATTGTGCAGATTTACTAAGTAATTAACATTTATTTCCTGTGTAACGAGATAGGACAGTTATCTCAAATACACTAGTATGAACAGGGCATAGTTTGAAAAATCACAGAAATGCTCAATAAAAATTGAGCTCTTAGTTTTAAACATCTCAGGACTAAACACCCTCTATATCCACCCAAGCAACCATGCTGCTTCCATTATGGCAGGGATGCAAATGGTTAATGACAAAGAGCTTCACACAGCAGCTTTTTAAACTTTCCTTCTGGGCCAAAGACTATGTCTGTGAGGATTCAAGTAACCCTGTCAGGCTTCCAACAGCAGATTGTGAAGGGCTTAATGTCTGCCCTTCCTTCCCAGTCACAATGTCCGACACATTTTATATTTTATATTTTATATACTTCTAAGGAATTTATTTATTAAAACATTCTCTGCCAAGATTTCACATTAGCCTAATAATTCAGTCTTTACATGCCTCTGAGGTTGCCACCTCAATGCCACAAAAAAATACCTTCTCCATCAATCAGTGTGACCTGCATCCGCATGGAGAGCCCCATGGTCAGCCTCTGTTTTCCTGTTGAACCAACTAGATGTCAATACCGATCTGTTACAAGGTAGCAGCTCCTAACTCAAACTCAATGGAAAAGGAGTAAAACATCTGCTAAGTGCACTTTTAAGAAGAGGTACTTTTTAAGCCGGGTGTGTTGGCACACGCCTTTAATCCTAGCACTTGGGAGGCTAAGGCAGGTGGATTGTTGTGAGTTCAAGGCCATCCTGGTCTACAGAGTGAGTTCCAACATACTGGATGCTATAGTCATCAACTGTAACAAAAATAAAATAAATTAAAATAAAATAAAATAAAATAAAATAAAAAGAGGTAATTTTTGCTTATGAAAAGATACCAGTGAATCTTCTAAGAATAANTTGTGAGTTCAAAGACAGCCTGGTCTACAGAGTGAGTTCCCGGACAGCTGGTGCTACAAGGAGACCCTGTCTTGAAAAAGACCAAAAATAAAAAATAAAATAAATTAAAATAAAATAAAATAAAATAAAATAAAAAGAGGTAATTTTTGCTTATGAAAAGATACCAGTGAATCTTCTAAGAATAATAAAAGGGAATATTTAACAGTTTTAGCTCACATGACAGTATGACAGTTTACTTGTGAATCAACTTGATGTCAAGTAAATCATTAGCATTAGATGCAAGCATATTCATTTAAACAGTTTCATAAAACAAGTATGTTTAACTAGTTTTAAACACAAAACTTTAACACCTTGATGAAAACTCTAAATTAGGCGTGAAAACTTAAATCAGAGTAAAATATGACTCTTAAGTTTATAACAGTCAACATAACAGCCCTTTAGATTTCACAGTTTATACAGTAGTGAGGTCATCTAGCTGTGAGGTAAATTTTCCTATTTTTAATTCAGGATTAAATTGGGTCATTTATTTGTATCTCACTCAGAAATTCTACAGTAATGGTCTTTACGTTTTTAAAAACATCTGGGTTGATTTTCGTACACACGTGTTTTAACCAAGGTTCTACTCATTGAGCAGCCTGCTTCTCACAACTACTGACAGGCACCCTACTGGGTCATTAGAGACAAAGGTGATCACCTTCCCAGATAAACCTGCTGGAGTCTGGATCCAGAGTCTAGTGCAGGGCTCTTGAGCCCAAAAAGCATTAGGAAAATCACCTAGAAATCTGGGGATAGATGTATGTCTTCTGGAGAGATGTCTCTAAACCAAAAACTGGCTTGTGGCTTGCACTGTCTCTTTCCCTTTTTCCATCAGTAAAACCCAGCACAATTCCAAGCCCTCATTCAGCCTTTCCATACCTTCTCTGCCTAGAAGACATCTCCACACCTCCTCCCAGTACAGTGACAATGAGCCCCAGCCATCTCAAACACGCACATTTATATTACTCACATGCCTCTTACTGGCTGAAATATGCTTGATGCATCCTTTTACTCAAAAGCAACTCTCACGCACACCTAAGGCCCAGCCCATTGACCAGATGGGATTGGAAATAAGACAGGGACCTTAAGCACCACTGTCTAGCCAGAACTGTGTGCATGGCACACACCTTTGTGTCCAGGACCTGTGAATCCCTTGAGGACCTTCCCAGAGCCAAGAACCATTTTAGTGGAGACAGCTACCCAGTATTTATTTTCTCTAACCCCATGTTATTTAATTCAGGTGAAAAATGACCAATAGTCAGTTACACATGTGTAATTTCCATGCATGTGGGAATTACCAACACTCACACATGCTTTTTTTTTGTTTTGTCTTTTTGAGACAGGGTCCCCCTTTAGTCTCAGCTGGTCTGTAACTTGCTGTGTAGAGCAGGCTGGCCTTGATTTCACAAAGAACTGCCTCCCTCTACCTCCCAGAGACTGGGATTAAAGGTTTGTGCCACCACACTCGGTCGCAAGGGGCAACAAAACTGCACCAGCCAAAACAAAATCCAGTTCAAGAATTCATTTCCAGCCCTGAATCTAGTCCATAGAGGTCTCAAAATAATAGATAATTTCAAAGCAAGCAAGTTACCTTTTTGAAAGCAAACACAACCACAAAATGTCATCTTAGAAAACAGGATCCTTAAACAGTCAATTCAGAGGTTAATTTCTATAAAAATTACCACCTGTTGTGAAACATTTTATAGACTCAGAGACAATAAATTTAGAGATGTCTATAGTATCTAAATTTTAGACCTTTAAATGTATTTTTGATTATCAATTTTTAAAGTTTGCATGTGCTTATCTAGTCTGGCATGCCAAAATGAGTGACTCTGAACATAAAGGATTGAAAATGAAGTTGCCACTTTGTTTGACAGAACCAACATGAGGCAATTATAATGACTGAACAACCACACACAAAAACTTAGACATGCGCTTAGCCACAAGGAAGTTGCTAATGAAGTTACCAGAAGTGACTAATGAAGTCACCAGAGCAGGTATCTTCCCTGTAGGATAAACAGCATTAGTTTGGGGAGATGGAATTCGAGAAGGGAAGAGTTAGGAAGAAGCAGTCTGTCCCATAATATCTGTCAAAGTCTGATAACCACAGAGAACAATCAACAGGAGACACTAAGCAGACAAACCAACACTCAGGTCACAGCGCAACTGAGGACACAAAAAAATCCAAGTGCTTTGCGTTGGCTGGGCAGGCACCTCATCTGCCTTTGCACTGAAAAACGTTTCTGTTGGGCAGGCAACTCATCCGCCCCCTGGGTCAGAAAAGTCTTTCTCAGCCATTTGGCTTCCAACCCACCGGTAAGTCCACCCTAGATCACTATAGCAGCTGTTTCCACTGCCTAGAGGTCTGATTGAAACGAAGAGCACAGATTGAAACATGACTGATACACTTACCTGCCGGTATTAGACTCTTTGGATAGGGGTCCTGAGGGTCTGGGGGATCCTGGATGGATGAGCCACCATATGTTATGCCCAGATTACTGGGACCCCCAAAAGACCACCAGGATATTTGTCTCCTATATAAATGCAAACAGTCTTTAATTAAAGCTGAGCTTCGACCACCACCCTCCTGACAGAAGGCTGGGAGAAGCGGTCCCAAAGCTGGGGTGGGGGGGAGTTTAAAAAGAAAAACTGCAAACGAAGAATTTTCCAGTTTTGGCATTTGTTATTGATTCATAGGGACTGAGGAAGCATGATTTTTAGACCAATAGGTTGGGGCCACCTGATAGCTTTGGTGGCACCATGGGGGGGGGGATTTTACTCACTGAGTACATCCTCACAGAAGAGCAAACATGTTTAACCAGCTGTCTTTCCCAGTTAGTTATATTCAAAAAAAGACATTTGGTCCTCCCCCATTAGCTATTGAGATATTCCGTGGGTTCTCCTGGAATTAGAGGATGGGGGACTGTTTCTAGGATGCTGTATTTCCACAAAATAGAAAAATGGAGTCTATCTTATTCCCTTATAACTGGTCCCTCTTTACACCTAACTTTGTCTCCTCCCTCTCCAGTTAAAATACCCCTATTTTTTCCTTGCTATTACCAATCTCCTATTATCCCCACTCTTTTGAGCTCCTTATTCCACTTGTATAATCTTCTCTCCTCTTTCTCAGTTAAATGCTCCCATTTTTCCCTTGGTAACACCTATCACCCACTACCTCCTCTTTCTGCCTACTACTATCCCCCCCCCTTTTTTTTCCAAAGCCAATTCAAAACTTCCAATCAAATTTAGACCTGTGCCCGGCTCTCTGCCCCACCTACCCTGCCAGAGTTCATGCATTCTGCCAAACATGTTTTTCATTTTTTCTCAGTCTCTCTCAAAATTCTCAGTGCAGAAGCTTACTGTTTCAAGCATAAGCTCACCATTTTGGTCAGTTCTTTGACCCAGTCTTTCAGTTGTTGATGTTGGTGGTGTTGTTATTCATTCCAATATGCATCACTCCAAAATATTCACATATGCATGCCACATATATCATAGGTTTTAGCATCTTCAGCTAAAGATGTTTTTTTTCTTCATTAGGCTTAAAGATATCATGTTTGAAGGCTCCTCCTTGGCAAGCCCAAACCACCATCAGTTCTACCCTTGTACTCCACATTGGGGATTTCCCTTCCCATGGTCACAAAATGATGTCCAGTTAGCACTATGTCCTGTCTTGATTCCTATACTGGTCTCCATGATACAACCTGGGTAGTCCAACAATGGCAGTCTATACTCTGAAGATGCTGAAACCCCAGTAGTAGTTTAGGCCACAAGTTGGATGTCTCTGCAGTCCCCATCTGACACTGAAGTTTTGGTGGATTCTTGGAGATACATGAATTTCATTCCATATTGGAAAGTTGAAAAGCTGTGTCTCAGGTCTTTGAAGGATGGCAAAAGCAGTGGCAACCACCGGGTAGATGCATTTGCCAGTAAGACAGGCAAAACAGCTGTGTACTTTCCCTTTAATACCATGGAACTTCTCTATTTTCTTGGCTACTGTGTCTCCATTAAGGTATATAGTCATACATAAGTATTTGAAACTAGGATTCACTAATGAGAGAGAAAATATATTGCTTGATTTTCTGAGTCTGTGTTACTTCACTTAGTGTAGAAGTTTCTAGGAGAAGCCAAGGAGGTAGGCACACACACACACCATGTGAGCCAAGAAGGAAGAGGCAACAGGGGCCAGCACCAGAGGTCTGGGGCTCAGGAACCAGGCAGGATGCCACGGCCTTCCTCCTCACACCAAGATTGTCAACTTGGGCAGAGGCACCCAGCCACCCTCAGGGAGATGCCAAGGAGGCAGCCACACATGCTAGGTGGGCCAGGAAGTTGCCTAGGGCTCAAGAACTAGGTGGGGTGCCATGTCCTTCATCCCTCCTTTGTGGTCTACATGATCAGAGACACCTAGCCACCCTCAGGGAGACACCAATGAGGCAGTCACAAAAGCCAAGTGGTTCAGGAAGGCACATGGATCTCAGGAACCAGGTGTGGTTGGGGGTTGGAGGTGGGGTGGGGGTTGGAGGCTGCCACACCCCTCCTCCCTCAAGGGTGATTGAAATGGGCACAGTCACCCAGCCACCTTCAGTGAGAAGCCCAGGAGGCCAGCACACAGCAGTGATGCAAAGGATCCAATAAACTGGTGAAGCTGCAGTGCAGATGATCCACTGTGGCCAGTGTTAGTGATTATAGACTGCACAGACAACATAGAGGAACTGAATGTCAGGAAGCACAGTGAGAGACCAACAAATACTCCATGTTAACATTTGAAATCATCACCAGAATCCAAACAAAAAAATAAACCCATGTGCCGAAGCCACAACAAAAAATAACATGGGAAAAATTTCATAATAAATCCACGCCAAACTTAACCAGTCCTATGGAAGATGTCTACAAAGAAATCTCACTGGAAGGAAACCAAGACACCCCCCTTTAAAGAACAGTCATAGACATATTCAAGGAAGCCAAAGAATATGAAAAACAAATCACAGAAATAAGGGAAGAGAATTAAAAATTCAGGAAGTATCTTAAACGAAAGAATGATAAACCAGAAGATCTAGAGGGAAAGAGTGGCAAACTCTGAAAACAACAAGAGGGAGAAAATGACAAACTCCTGAAGGAAGTGAAAACACTGAAAAGATAAAAAAAAAAAAGAAAGAAAGAAACTGACCAGTGAAGCAAGGAGCTACAAGTGGGAGAATGACAAGGTCCAAAAGGAAGTGGACATACTAAAGATAAAGAAATCACAGGAAGAAGTGAAAAAAGAAATGGAACACTCATCGAGTCAACAGGAAAGGATGGAAGAAAGCCTCAGAAGCAGACTGGATGAAGCAGAAAATAGAATATCAGACATGCAGGATAACATAGAAAAATAAAATGCTCAAGTGAAGATTATGAAAAACTAAAAAAAAAAAAAAAAATGCAAGAGTAGAACAACCCCTTTAGATGCCAACCCAGAATACTAACCCCCGCAAAAATGTCAATTATAGTTGAAGGAGAAAGAAAAATCATGACATAAACAAAATGAAAAAATACATGTCAAACAAACAAACAAACAAACAAAAAAAAACACTCCAGTAAATACTTGAAGCAATTCAAAGATCAGAGGAATGGAGCAACTATCTCTGAACAGCTAGAGAGAGAAATTAATAAACACTTAACAGCATAAATATAGATTAAACCAAGAATGCAAACAAAAAATAAGTGGAATGGAAGCAACATACATCTCTCAATAATAACCTTAAATATTAATGGTCTAAACTCCCCAATCAAAAGACATAGACAGGGACAGTGGACTAGGAAACAGAATCCATATCTATGCTGTCTACAAGAAACCCATTTCACCATCAAGGATAGGCACCAACTTAAAAGGAAAGGATGGGAAAAATATTCTGAGCTAATGCTACCAAAAAGCAAGCAGGAGTTTCTATTCTAATATCAGACAAACTAGACCTCAGAGTAAAGTCAATGAGAAGACATAAAGAGTGCCATTACATCATTATCAAAGGAATAATTAACCAGGAAGTCTTCACAATCCTAAATATTTATGTGCAAGACGCAGTGCAGCAAGCTATATAAACACAATTATGCAGGTGCTCAATACACAGATTAATTCTAGCACAATAATAGTGGGGGACGGCAATACCCCAGTGAGCCTGTTGGGTAGATCAATGGGACAAAAAACAGAGAGACATTGGAATTGAACAATACAATACAACAAATGAACATCAGAGAATATTCCACTCAAAGACCAGAAAATATACTTTCTACTCAGGACTCCATGGAATATTCTCCAAAATCGACCACATCCTGGGACAGAAAAAAAAAATCTCAACAAGTACAAAAGGATTGAAATTATTTCATGCATTCTATCACAGCACAGTGAAATAAAGCTCTATATTAACAACAGAATAATCCCAACAAGCTGCAAGAACCCATGGAGACTAAACAACACAATGCTGAATAATGAATGGGTCAGGGAAGAAATAAAGAATGAACTAAAAGTATTCATAGAAATAAAGTGAAAATGACAATACAACACAGCAAAACCTGTGGGATACTTTAAAAGCTGTCCTACGAGGGAAATTTATAGCCCTAAGTGCCCACATTAAAAAAAAAATTAAAAAAAAAAAAAACAGAAAGGGAACAAATGATCTAACACTGCAGCTAAAAACACTTGAGAGACAGCAACAAATGGACCTAAAACCCAACAGACAGGAAGAAATAAAAATCAAGACAGAAATCAATGAAATAGAAACAAAGAAAGAAATACCAAAAAAAAAAAAAAAAATCAACAAATCCAAAAGCTGCTTCTTTGAAAAAATAAACAAGATAGACAGACCTCTAGCCCAGTTAACCAAAAGAAACAAAGAGCAACTCCAAATTAATAGTATTTGTGATGAAAAGGGAAACATCGGGGCTGGAGAGATGGCCTAGCGGTTAAGAGCGCCGACCGCTCTTACAGAGGACCCGGGTTCGATCCCCAGCACCCACATGGTGGCCAAAAACCGTCTGAAACTCCAATTCCAGGAGAACTCCAGTTCCAGGGGAATCCGAGGCCCTCTTCTGACCTCCGCGGCTTTGCACGACACGGGTGCACAAACCTGCATGCAGACAATACATTCATACACATACAGAAATAAAAAAAAAAAAAATTAAAAAAAAAGAAAAGGGAAACATCACAACAAACAACAAAAAGATCCAGACAATCATATGAGAATACTTCAAAAATCTTTACTCTTTGAAAAGTTTGAGTACCTAAGAGAAACGGATGATTATCTGAAATCCTGGGAATCAACGAAGCATAATCAAGCAGAGATTGACAATTTAAACAGATGCATAACATATGAGGAAATTAAAGATGTAATAAAAAAAAAAGCCGAAGCCCAGATGCTTTCACAGCAGAATTGTATAAAACATTTAAAGAGGTCTTACAACATTTACTACTCAAACTTTTCAGAAAGATACAGAGAGAAATCTCCCAAATTCCTTCTATGAAGCCAGCATCACTCTAATACCAAAACCAGGCAAAGAAACAACCGAAAAAGAAAACTCTAGACCCATCTCATTATTGAACACAGATACAAGCATTCTCAACAAAATACTTGAAAATAGCATACAGATCCTCATCAAAAAGATCATCCATCGTGATCAACTTGGATTCATACCAGAGATTCAGGGATGGTTCAACATACGTAAATCAATACATATATCATAAAACACAAAAAGGGACTGAAAGACAAATATCACGCAATCATCTCAATTGATGCAAGACAAATCTTTGACACAATCCAACATCCCTTCATGTTTAAAGTTCTAGAGGGACTTGGACTGAAGGGAGCATTCCTAAATATAATCAAAGCCATATACAACATTCCCACAGCCAGCATTATCCTAAATGGAAAAAAAAAAAAAAAAAATAGAACCATTCCCCTTAAAGGCGGGAGCCATACACTCCTGCCTCCTATCACCATTCTTCTTTAATATCATGCTTGAAACATTTGCTATGGGAATAAGACAAGAAAGGTAAATTAAAGAGTAGTAATTGGAAAAGAGGTAGTCAGTTTGCAGAAGATATGATAGTTTACCTGTCCGATGCTAATAACTTCACCAGAAAACTCCTAGAAACAAGAGTTTCAGAAAACTGGCAGGATACAAAACTAACCTAGAAAAAATAGTACCTTTCTTTACACCAACAACAAGCAACTGTAGAAGGAAGATAAGAAGACCTTCCCATTCACAATAGCCTCAAAAAATTAATACCTGGGAATAAACCTAACAAAAATTTTAAACACCTGAAGAAGGAGATTGAAGATGACATCTTTTGACTGCAAAACTTCCCAAGCTCCTAGATTGGAAAAATTAATATAGTAAAAATGTCCATTCTACCCAAATTAATATAAGGATTCAATGCAATCCCAATTAAAATCCCCAAGAGTTTCTTCACAGACTTGGAAAAACATCCTTAAATTCCTATGGAAAGACAAATATCCAGAATAGCTAAAGCAACCCTGAGTGAAAAACGTAATACAGGGGGATCATCTTATCAGACTTCAAGCTATACTACAAGGATACAGTCATAAAGACAGCCTGGCACTTGCACAAAAACAAAGACATTGACCAATGGAGCACAACTGAAGATCCAAACCTGAGCTCATAAAATTTCAGACACCTCATATTCTATAAAGGGTCAAAAAAAATCTCATTGGAAGAAAGATAGCATCTTCTGCAAATGGTGCTGGCAAAACTCGATCTCCAAAGGTAGAAGAACAAAAATAAAGCCCAACCTCTCACCCTGTACAAAAATCAACTCCAAATGGATCAAAGACCTCATTGTGAAACCTTAATCTCTGAAGGTGATAGAAGAAAAAGTTGGTAGCAATATACAAAACATAGGAACAGGAAAAGACTTTTTAAATGAAACAGCACAGCAGCTGCACAGGAAATAAGGTCAACAGCTGACAAGTGGGACTTCATCAAACTCAACAGCATCTGTACAGCAAAAGAAACAATCAAGGAAGTGAAGAGAAAACCCAAAGAATGGGAGGAAATCTTCACTAGTGATATATCTGACAGAGCATTGACATCCAGAATATATGAACTACTCAAAAATCAAAGAAACAAGAAATCAAATGACTCACTCAAAAGATGCAGTAAAGAGCTGAATAGAGACTTCAGTGAGGAAGTAAAGATGGCTGAGATATATCTTAAAAAGTGTTCAACATGATTAATAATTAAAGAAATGCAAATGAAAACCACTCTAAGATTTCATCTCACTCCTATATTGGTACGTACAAGGAATCGTAAAATGGAATCATGTGGTAGATATAATTTTAGTTTTTTAATAGTTCTCCACACTGATTTCCATAGTGGTTGCACAAGTTTGGATTCTTACCAGCAGTGAATGATGCTCCTCTTTCCAATATTTTGTGTCATTTGTTCTCATGTTCTTAGCCATTCTGGTTATGATAAAATGTAATATTTAAGTGATTTTCGTTTGCATGTTCATAATTACTAAGTATAATGGACAATTTAAGGCATTTCTTACACATTACTATTTCTTCTTTTGAGACCTCACTGTTCAGATTGATCTTTTAAACATTTATTTTATTTTATTTTATTTTATTTTATTATTTTTTTATGTGTATGAATGTGCTCTCTGTATGCAGGTTTGTGCACCCGTGTTGTCCAATGTCCCGGAGGTAAGCAGACGGTGTCGGATTCCCCTGGAACTGGAGCCAAAGACGGTTCTCAGCTGCCATGTGGGTGCTGGGGATCGAACCCAGCTCCTCTGCAAGAGCAGTTGGCTCTCTTAACTGCTAGGCCATCTCTCCAGCCCAAGATAGATCTTTTAATTGGCTCATTTGTTTTCATGATATTTTGTTTTGTTTTTGGAGTTTTTTGTATATTCTTGGTAATAAATTTGTCAGAGGTGAAGTAGTGAAAATTTTCTCCCGCTTTGGGGGCTTTCTCCTCATTCCATGGTTTTTGTTTATTAACTTTTTGCTAAACAGAAGATTTTTAGTTTAATGAGTATCTAATTATGCATTGTTGACTTTGATTCCTGAGCAAATGATTTCCAATTTAGGATATACTTTCCTGAACCTATATATTCTGGGTACTTTATTTCTTCTAACACTTTCAGAATTTCAGGTTTTACAGTGATGTAATTGGTACATTTGGTATTGATGTTTGTGGAGGGTTGACATAATTGCATGCACACCTGTTTTTGTATTCTATTATGTTACTTTGATCTACACGTCTTTTTGTCCATACCATGCATATTTTATGACTGTAACTGTGTAATATAATTTGAGACATGGTATGGTAGTCTGTTCCATAGCATTGCTCTTTGTTCTTAGGATTGCTTTGTCTGTCAGTGTTGCTTTGTGGTCCTATATGAATGTATGGATGCTTTTTCTAATTCTGTGAATAATGTCTGGGGGATTTTTGATTGAAATTACATCCAATCTATAAATTGCTTTGATAGGATGATTATTTTCAAAATATTAACTCTACCAATCCATGAGCAGAGTACATCCTTCTATCAGTCTCATTATTTCTTCATTTCTCCTTTCAAATATTTAAAATTTTCATTTTAAGGTCTTTAATGTCTTTAGTTAGGTTTATTCCAACATATTTTTGATGAGAATACTGTAAGTGGGAGAGTTTCTATGGGCTCTTTCTCCAGTTGCTTGTTATCCGTTTATATAAATGGTACTGAATTTGTTAATTGATGTTGTAATTGACATCATTGAAAATGGTGATTATTTCTGGAAATTTAATGGTGGATATTGTGACAATCTCATATATAAGACCATATGATCTAAAAATAGTGCTTATTTGACCTCTTATTTTCCAATTAATAACCCTTTAATTTCCTTCTCTTTTCTTATTGCTCTAGCAAGAGTCTCAATTTGTATACTGAAGAGGAGTGGAGAGAGATAGTAAACAGCTTTGTCTTATCTGCTTCCTGATTTTAGTGGAAATACTACCAGATTTTCCTCCATTTAAAATGATGTGGGTTACGTATTTTTGTATACAGTTTTAATTATGTTGAGTTATGTTCCCTTCATTCCAATTATTCTAGGAATTTTAACCTAAATGTAAGTTAGATTTTGTCAAAGGCCTTTCCAGTATATATTTAGATGATCATGTTATTTTTTCTTTACCAATTATATGATTTGTTATGTACATTGTCTTATGTATATTGAAGCATTCATGAATCTCTGGAGTTAAGATGAATTGAACATTGTGGATGATCATTTTGATTGTTTGTTAATATGTTTTCAGTGATTTTCAAGTAGTTTGCATCTACATTCATTACAGTTATGGTCCTCTGTGTGTTTGCGTGTGTTTGTGTGTGTGTTTATGTGTTTGTGTGTGTGTGTGTGTGTGTGTGTTCTAGGGAGTTATACAGCTGTTTTATCATTTTAAATATTTTGTTTATTGTTTTTATGTGTATGAGTGTATTGCTTGCATGGGTGTATGAGCACCACGTCATGCAATGCCCACAGATGTCGTATGAGGTCATCTGATGCACTAGAACTGGATTTACAGTTGTTCGTTAGCCACCATGTTGGTGCTGGGAATTGAACCCACTTTCTCTGCAAGAGCAGCCAGTATTATTAAACACTGAGTCTCTCTTTCTTTGTCTTTTGGAGACAGGATCTCCCTGTAGCCCCAGCTGTCCTGGAACTCTCTCTGTAGACAAGACTGGCCTTGAACTCACAAAGATGCAACTGCCTCTGGATAACAAGTGCTGGGATTAAAGGTGTGTGCCACCACATCCAGTAATTTTAAATATTTTAAGTTATATTTATTGTATCTCTTTTAGGTCTGGTAAATTCCTGCTGTGAATTCCTCTATGCCTCGGCTTTTATTACTGGTTTATTTTCCTTATTTGCTACAGGTCTATTTCAACTTTTGATGTTTTCTTGGTTTAACTTTTTTAGATACATCAAATTGAGATATTCAGCCATTTATTTCAGATTTTTAAATTTAATAGAGTACACGTTTTTAAAGTATTCATTTATAATATCCTGGATTTATTTTTGGTATTTGCATTTTATTATCTGATTTCATTGATTTGTATTTGCTCTTTTAAAATTTTTATTGTACTTTTTTTTTTTTTTTTTTTTTTTTTTTTTGTTTGGTCTTTTCTAGACAGGGTCTCCCTATAGCCCCAGCTGTTCTGGAGCTCACTCTGTAGACCAGGCTGGCCTTGAACTCACAGAGATCTGCCTGTCTCTGCCTCCCAAGTGTTAGGATTAAAGGTGTGCTCCACCACGCCCAGCTCATGCTCTTTCTTTTTATAAGTTGAGCTATTTTTGTCTATCTTATCTTTTCAAGGAACCAGATTTGGGTCAAATTAGCCCCTCCTAACTTCCTACACTAGACAGCTTTCCTCATTTGGCTTTGATCTTGGGTAAATGGAGGTATGACAGTCTCATGTTGTTCTGGTATTATTTAACTCATTCATTTACTTCTGTTCTATCAATCACATTGCCAAAAATTCACGAAAAGTCTAGGTAACATTTTTTACTAAATTACACATTCACATAGGTCTAGGTACAGAGTATAAGATTTATGAAACGTTATGATGACATGATAAATAGAATAAACAAAATGACGTATGCAACACATCAAAGGTATTTTTAAATTTTTTATTTAATTTTATTTATTTCTGTATGTGTATGAATGTACTGTCTGCATGCAGGTCTGTGCACCCGTGTCATGCAATGCCTCGGAGGTCAGAAGACGGTGTCGGATTCCCCTGGAACTGGAGTTCTCCTGGAACTGGAGTTTCAGACGGTTTTGGGGCGCCACGTGGGTGCTGGGGAATCGAACCCGGGTCCTCTGTAAGAGCGGTTGGCGCTCTTAACAGCTAGGCCATCTCTCCAGCCCTCAAAGTTATTTTTTATTATTTTTTCCTTTTAATTTTTTAATTTTAATTGTTTCGGTATGTGTATGAATGTACTGTCTGCATGCAGGTGTGTGCACCCGTGTCGTGCAATGCCGAGGAGGTTAGAAGAGGATGTCGGACTCCCCTGGAACTGGAGTTCTCCTGGAATTGGAGCTTCAGACGGTTCTCGGCCGCCATGTGGGTGCTGGGGATCGAACCTGGGTCCTCTGTAAGAGTGGTCAGCGTTCTTAACTGCTAGGCCATCTCTCTAGCCCCCCAAAGTTATTTTTTAATGAAACTACTTAATAAGGAGAAAGTGGAGGATTTTAATTAAATTTTAATGATATATCATTTTTTATTTTAAAATATTTATTATTTTTATTTCATGTGTTTGACTGTTATGTCTGCATATATGTAAGTACACCTGTATGGGCAGTGCCCATACAGGTCTGAAGTGGGTAATAGATTCCCTGGAAATGGAGTTATGGACAGTTTTTAGCTGTCATGTGGGTACTGAGAATCAAACCCAGTTCCTCTGCAAGAGCACCAGTTCTCTTAAGACCTGAGCTCTCTCTCAAGCCCCAATAATTATTTTATTTTATATAAATACAGGTATATAGACAGCTATGACAAGATATCCTGAAATATATTTCCATACTTAAAAAATAGTATGGGCTCACATATTTATTATCTCCATCTAAATATTGAAATACCTGTATACAATACATTTATTTTGATCCTTCTGATCAATTTTATTAGATAAACCCAACTTTCCAGTATGCAAATAAGTAAAATCAGGTTCTTATATATTACCAAAGTTACATTACCATTTTAGAACTTGTTAAAATAGAATATTTGTGGCCGGGCATGGTGGTGCACGCCTTTAATCCTAGCACTTGGGAGGCAGAGGCAGGCAAATCTCTGTGAGTTCAAGGCCAACCAGGTCTACAGAATGAGTTCCAGGCCAGCTGGGACTAAATAGAGACCCTGTCTCAAAAATACTTAAAAAGAGAATATTTGTTACCTCCATTTGGTATTATGATTATAATCTTATATAAGCACTATTTTAAGTGTGTTGAAAGTATTACTATTGTTTTTAGATTTGAAATTAAAATATTCTGAGAATAAATTCATGAAAGTTGGTAGAAAAGCAAGACAAGACTGTGAGTAATGAGCATGATTGATTTAAGAAGTACTCAATCATAATTTTAATTATAGTTTTAAGAAAACAAATGTGACTATTTATGAATGTAGGGTTTAGACTTGGAGGAGATTCCCAGTTATGAATCTCTCATAATGGGATTGTGTAATAATTTCCATGCTAATTATAGTCATAAATTAATATTATAAGTGAAGATATTTGTAGCATCTTGTTTATATGTGTATGTTTATCACTTACATTAACCTTATCAACAAATATAAATAAAGCACAGTAAAATGAAGCTATCAGGGCTATTTAAACTAATGCATGGTAATAATATACTCTTTTTTATGTGTATGAATGTACTGTATGCATGTAGGTTGGTGCACCCCTATAGTGCAATGCCACAGAGGTCAGAAGAGGGTATCGGACTTCCCGGGAACTGGAGTTAAAGACGGTTCTTAGCCACCATGTGGGTGCTGGGAATCGAACCCAGGTCCTCTGCAAGAGCAGTCTGTGCTCTTAAACTCTGAGCCATCTCTCCAGCCCCAATAATATACTCTTAGGATAACTATTCTTGAATGATTAAATTCAACAAATTTCACTTAATCTCCAATGTAATAAAGTAAAACAATTTCAACATGCAACTTTGCTGTATCTCCTAAGACAAACAGCTCTTATACTGAATTGTATTCATTTGGGACTCTTCTTCCAAACCTCATGTTACAGAACATGGTAGAGATAGTTCTACATGCTGTGTTCCCCCAATATGGTGGCCATTCCAAAGACATATTCTATTGTATGAGCTAAGAAAGATTTCTCAAATTATTTCATTTACTGGAAAACAATTTATAGAGAAAGAAGAAGGTTTAACACTATGACGTCTAATTTGAGTGAGCTCCATATTCCTAAGGAAGAGAAACATGTCACAGTCCAATTATGACCTTTATTTAGAAGATGGAATGTAGAGCCTGTGCTAGATATATTTTATGGGAAGGACACAGCAGCTCACTGGCTCAAGGGAATGGACTCTAAAACCAGATACCATGATTTTAAATTCTAGAGCTTCCTCAGCTTTAATTAAATTTGCTATTATATTCATTTTGTATTTATTATTGTAGGTATAAATGGGGAAAATAATATCACCCAGGTCATAGGGTCATTTTTTTTTTACTAAATGAGCCTCTGAGTGGATGAAACAGATGGAAATAAACAAAGAGAGTGCGATAAGACAGAGAGAGAGAGAGAGAGAGAGAGAGAGAGAGAGAGAGAGAGAGAGTTATTTTGGGCTGGGAACAGTAACTTACACATAAGTACTTTATAAGTATCTTCCCTTACTCTTTTCCATTTTCTATTATTGGGAAGACAGTGTAGTGACCAGGATAATGGAGGTTTTTGAAAGCTCAATGTAAAGTAGAGCAATATACATTCAGGGAGAAATTATTTGTAGAACTGCTGAGTTTTTTACTTACATAAATATCTAATTGTGTTGCCAAATACAATTATGAATATTCATAAGCAAAGAGCTATTGTAGGAATAAAATTTGCAGTGTTGTAGTAAACATTAAATGGGAACTTCAGAATGTCTTATTTTATGAAATACCCAGATTTGGTTCCTACTGCTGATAACTGTTGATATAAATATAGATATTCATTGAGGCTGGACAGATAGCTCAGCAGTTATGAGCACCACCTGCTCTTGCAAAGGACCTGAGCTCTATTCCCAGCACATGACTTTGATCCTAGCACTAGTGAGGCAGAGGCAGGTGGATCTCTGTGAGTTCAAGGCCAGCCTGGTCTACAGAGTGAGCTCCAGACCAGCTGGGGCTATAGGGAGACCCTGTCTCAAAATAATAATAATAAATAATATATGTTCATAAAACTGATGTGCATGTCAGCATAGGACATTTTGTATCAGGTGATATCATATAAATTATATATAAATGACTGAAAATTTGACATAGAACACAGTTTGATGTCAGGTAGCCATATAAAGCTATTAATGATGTTATGCCAATGATGTAGCTAGAGAAAGCCTTGGATAATATGTTGTATAACATTTTAACTGGATATAGGTATTCAATAATCATTTTCCTTAACTTTGATTTCAGCTAACTTAGCTTCAAACTTACCATATGTACAAATTCTTCATAATTTTATGTCTCCATCCCAAACCTGTCTGATATCTTACACGACATTTTAGATATCTAAACAGAACATCAAGTTTCTTTTGTATTATCTCAAAATCTTGGTTCAGTGCCCATGATACAAAATTTTTATTATTGCCATCCTCATGAATAGTACTACCATGCATTCAATTATGGAAACCAGATTTCTAATAATTCCCCTTGACAGACATCCCTCCCTTGTGTTCAGTTCTAATGTCTTATCTTCTACCATTTTAAGTCCAGTCAGTTATTAATATTTCTACTGTTACCACTATATACCCCAAAACTATTTAGCCCTGAATGGACAACCATAATAGGATGCTCTTATTTTCCTAGAAACCCTCTTTCTCTCTTTCCCACTATAGCCAATTTTATGTTTTCCAGTTGCAAAGCTCACCATGCTATATAGAACAGAGTAAAGAAAAAACAGTGCTTAACTGTAGTCCTAGGATATAGATCAAAGTTGAATAAGAAAGCCTCCAAGACCCAACATGATATAAGCCAATGGTTTTACATCATTTTTCTGCTCTAGTCACACTGGATATTTTTAATGTTCTCAAAAATGTCACACATGATTACCCCTTTCCTACTTTTTCATGATGCTCTTTCTTCCTGAAATATTTTCTACCTGTGGGTCCTCCCACCTTTTGCCTTCCACAGATACCTGAATTTGTAAACTCCTTACTTTTGAGATAATAGGTAAAATATCCTTTTCTTGGGGGAAAATCCCTCAGTGCCCCCAAAATAGGCTAGACTTTAATGCCCCCATTATGAAAGAATATCACTGTGGTTTTTCCATGGCTTTTGTCACATTACAATTGCATCCATATATTTATGACTCCTTTTTATAATGACTCTGTCCACTAGAACAGTTCCCTCAGGCAGCGTTCCTGTTCGTTGTGCTCACTACTGTTGTCCACAGTGCAGAATATCTTAGAAATAATGAATCAATGTTTCCTGAGTGACAATTTAGAGACCCTGGAACTTTTATTCATATATTGGTATCCTTCATGCTACTTGACCTAACACGTCTTAATTTAACGGAGGTTAAAGGTAAAATATTTTGCCACTTGACACTTTATCCTTTTTTTCAAATTCTTTTTTATTTTTATTTTCTTGTTTCAGTAAGAGTTCTCTCTGAGAATCTCAGTATTGGCTGATATTTGAGACAGCTCCCCTAAACACTATTCCAGTAGATCTGAAACAGTATGCTACTGTCCCATCACAGTGCTCTCTTTCAGATGTGGAAATATGAAGAATTTAAAAAGATCTAAGATCTTATCCAGATTTCTTCTGTTACAACTTCAGTGACAACCACAAGGTATAACAAGCTGGTATAAATTTAAATAGTACCTCAGCAATTTAATGCTTAATTGAAATAGACATAGTAATGTGAGGCATTTACAACGGGCTCCCCACATGCTGGGTTTCTAAAAAAAGTGATTTATAGTTCTTATAGCTGTTTAAAGAGTAAAATATTAGATAGATAGATAATGTGTGCTTATAAAATTAGAGTTATGGACACATCCATACCTTTTAATATTATAACATCCATTATTTGTGAACTTTTATTTAATTTTTTTTTGTTTGTTTTGAAAAAAGGAGTCTGTTTGTAGTCTCAGCTGCCCTGGAAATTACTATGTAGAACAGGCTGCCCTTGGAGTTTATGTGGATTGGCGGGTCTTGTGGACAGGATGAGTTGGCCCAGAAGGCTCTGGGAGCTAAGAGCTGAGGTTCAAACACAGAGTGCTGCATAAGTAGTTGGCTGTGGATTACATGCTGTCCCTGCAGCAGCTAGGGACATTTAAAGAGGACCACGGCTGACGCCACAATCTTACATCCTCTAATGGTTAGGAGATGTTATAAACCACACGAAGACCCTGCCATACTTAACAGAAGAATGTGTAATTCATGAATTAACATACCATCCAAACATCTGTGTCTATACCAAAGTAAACTACCATAACAATCCGTACTGTTTAAATACCTATATATCTAATTGCGTGTGCTTCATTAATAGGATCAAAAGGCTATATATTATGCTGTTTAAATACCTATATATCTAATTGCATGTGCTTCATTAGTAGGATCGAAAGGTTATGCCTGGACAAGCTGGCAGCCCATGAAAGAAAACAGCCAGAATTGACTAGAGACCAAGACATCAGCTCCAGAGAAAGTAGACTGTTTTGCTTCTCATCCACCTGTGCCCCTTTTCTAAGCCTAGGGAACAATCTGCGGAAGAGGGGTCGTGGTAGAATGTAAGGGCTGCGATTGGGGTGAATGGTGAAACTACAACAATATAGACTGGACACACATTTGATCAACTTGATTGAACATACAAGCCCCCCCTGTATGGGGGGACCCATGAGCTGTGTGGGTTTGGGCACAACTGCTTGCAAATTGGTTTTACATGAAGGATGCTTGTACTCACAAATTATCACTTATTGTTAAAAAAATGAAAACAAAACAAAACAAAAAAGCAGAGAAAGATGCAGAAAACACGGCAGAATGTATGATCTGGGATGGATAGGGGTGGAGTGGGGGGAAGGGAAGGGGATATATGCCTGAACTGAATTGGAAAATGATGTATGAAATACACAAAGCATCAATAAAAAAAGAAGGAAAAAAATAAAATAATATAAAGAGGACATACAACCATTAATACTAAAACCATTAAGAAGGATACAGAGGGAAATCTCCCAAATTCCTTCTATGAAGCCAGCATCACTTTAACACTAAAACCAGGCAAGGATGAAACAAAAAAAGAGAACTACAAACCCATCTCATTAATGAACTCAGATGCAAAAATTCTCAACAAAATACTTGCCAACCATATACAGACCCATATCAAAAAGATCATTCACCATGATCAAGTTGGATTCATACCAGAGATGCAGGGATGTTTCAACATATGAAAATCAGTAAATATCATAAAACACATAAATGAACTGAAGGAAAAAGAAAACACACGATCATCTTAATTGAGGCAGAAAAGGTCTTTGACAAAATCCAGCATCTCTTCATGATTAAAGTATTAGAAGGAATTGGACGGGAAGGATCATTCTTCAACATAATCAAACCCACAGCTAGCATCATCTTAAATGGAGAAAAGTTAGAAGGATTCCCCATAAAGGTAGGAACCTGACAAGGCTGCCCCTTGTCACCACTCCTCTTCCATATAGTGCTTGAAACACTGGCTAGGGCAATAAGGCAAGAAAAGGAATTTAAATGAATACTAATTGGAAAAGAGGAAGTAAAACTATCCCTTTTTGCAGATGATATGATAGTTTACCTAAAGGACACTAAAAATTCCACTAGAAGGCTCCTAAAAATGATTAAAAGTTTCAATAAAGTGCCAGGATACAAAATTAATCCAGAAAAATCAGTAGCCTTTCTTTACACCAACAGCAAGCAACTGAAGATGGAATAGAAGGAGTCCTTTGTACTCATGATAGCCTCAAAAACAATGAAATACCTAGGAATAAACCTAACCCAAACCACCAAAATCTCTACAACTGAAAGTATAAGCTCCTGAAGGAGACTAAAGAAGACATCAGAAGATGGAAAGACCTCCCATGCTCATGGATTGGAAAAATTAATATAGTAAAAATGTCTATTCTACCCTAATTAATATACAGATTCAATGCAATCCCAATTAAAATGTCAAGGTCATTCTTCACAGGCTTGGAAAAATGTCCTTAATTTCATTTGGAAAAACAAAAGACCCCGAATAGCCAAAGCAACCCAGATTGAAAAGAACAATACAGGGGGGATTTCCATACCAGATATTGAACTATACTACAGGGCTATAGTGATAAAAACAGCTTGATACTGGCACAAAAACAGACCTGTAGACCAATGGAACAAAACCGAAGATCTAATCTTGAGCACATACAATTTCAGCCACCTCATATTTTACAAGGGGGCCAAAAAGACTCAATGTAGGAAAGACAGCATCTTCAGCAAATGGTGTTGGCAAAACTGGATCACCACTTGTAGAAAAATAAAATTAAACCCCTACCTCTCACCCTGTACAAAAATCAACTCCAAATGGATCAAAGACCTCCCATGAAACCCAAAACTCTGAAGGTGATAGAAGAAAAAGTTGGCAGCAACTTACAAGACATAGGTATAGGAAAAGACTTTCTAAATCAGACAGCAGCTGCTCAGGAAATAAGGTCGACAATTGACAAGTGGGAACTTAGTAAAATCAAAAGTTTCTGTACATCAAAAGAAAGTCAGGTAAATGAAGAGAAAACCCAAGGAAATGAAAAGAAAACCCACAGAGTGGGAGTAAACCTTCACTGCTGATACATCTGACAGAGCATTAACTTCCAGAATATATAAATTATTGAAAAAACAAAGAATTAAGAAAACAAATGACTCACTCAAAAGATGGAGTAAAGAGCTGATTAGAGACTTAACAAGTGAGGAAATAGAGATGGTTGAGAAGCATCTTAAAAAGTGTTCAACATCCGTAATAATTAAGGAAATGAAAATTAAAACCACTTTAAGATACCATCTCACCCGGAAAAAAGGCTGGCAAGGATCAAGAAAACAAATGATATTAAATGCTGGAAAGGGTGTGGGGAAAGGGGAATCTGCTGTTGGGAATGAAAACTTGTACAACCACTATGGAGAGCAGTATGGAGAAACCTTAAAAAACTGAAAATGATCCTACCTCCTGACCCAGCCATACCACTTCTTGGGATATATCCATCAGACAATCCCTACCACAGAGAGACATGTACTGCCATGTTTATTGCAGCTGTCTTCACAATAACACGAAGAGCTCCATCCATCCCAAATGCCCCTCAACCGACAAGTGGATAGAGAAAATGTGGTACATCTACATGATGGAATTCTGTATAGCAGTGAATAAAGATGACATCATGAAATTGGCAGATTAATGGATGGAACTAGAAGGTATTATGTTAAGTGAAGTAACAGTCCCAGAAAAACAAAGGATGAATGGTATCCTTTTTGTGGATGCTAGTGCCAATAACCCAGCTGTAAATATTTCTTGTGTGGAGTGATGCATATTGGAAAGAACAACAGCAACACCAACAACAGAAAATACTGCATCAAAGAACTGACTGAAATGGTGGATCTGGTGGGGTGGGAGGGTTGGGAGGGGGACATGGCTCTACATTAGATTAATGTATATTTAACTGATGTGAGTTTAACAGGTATCCAAACTAGCCCAATATTTGTCTACATATTATATGGTATTTTAGGACTTATTAAAAGTAAAAATGCATATACTAAACAACATTGGTTAAAAGGTTTTAATAAAATGGTAATACATTTAAGCTAACTGGAAATATAAGTTTTTTTCCCCAATTGTTTTACTTATAATTTGTATAACAACAATTTTGGGGTTAATGTAAATTAATGATCTCCATATTTTTTGTTGTTGTACAGTATCATCTTGTAACATTTTCTTTTACCTGTAAGATAAGTTAACTAAAGGAATGAAGTTTGCTTCCCAAATTAACAACATACAGACAATGATAAACAGCTTGGGTAAATTTAATGAAAATATAAATCTGGATTCCCAGGCTATAGGTAGGTGTAATACAACTGCCTTTTTGAGATTCATGGGTCAAAAAATAAAAACCTAAAATAAAAAAGGGGGGAATACAGTTATATATTAAACCTTTTTTTTCAAATTTTTCAATTTAAATCTTTTTTTAAATAGTATTCTTTTTTAATTTTTTTTATTTTTTTTATTTCTGTATGTGTATGAATGTACTGTCTGCATGCAGATCTGTGCACCCGTGTCATGCAAGGCTGCGGAGGTCAGAAGAGGGTGTCGGATTCCCCTGGAACTGGAGTTCTCCTGGAATTGGAGTTTCAGACGGTTCTCAGCCGCCATGTGGGTGCTGGGGATCGAACCCAGGTCCTCTGTAAGATTGGTCAGCGCTCTTAACCGCTAGGCCATCTCTCCAGCCCCTCAATTTAAATCTTAAAACTAATTTTGGGAATAGATTTGCATGTTCCCACAGGTCAAAACATCACCAACATAATGGCTAAGAAAGAAAAGATACAGCTTTACATTGTGCAGGATGTACCAAGAAATACCAGAAGAAAAGCTGGCTTAGATAAACATTAAAAGGAAGAAAATCCTCACATTTCTACAGGTATCAAACATCTCTGTGGATCCTATTTGTAACAACTCTTTATAATGTGTCCTAATGAACTTTACCTTCCAGATGCTGCAAAGTTTTAATATGAGAGACTTTCTCACCTCCTTTCAGAGAAAAAAAAATGATGGTAATAAAGTCATTACCTAACTGTAGTTTAAAGGCAACTGTTATAGAGGTGGTCTCTTATAAAAGCAGTATAGCAGTATAGCTGCTTTCTTTAATTGACTGATAGACATAGGAACTGTGGAAGGATAATTCTCTATTCAGAGCCAAATATAATACTAACGTCTTTATAAGCTGGGTAATTAAGCAAAATATATTAATACAAGAGAGCCCTGATATCAGCAATGGATTATTCAGCCAAGGAGATGTTGGCTATGGGATCCAAGCCCCCAAAAAGTTAAAGGCTATTTGCCTGTAAACTGGGATACCTGCAAGAAGAGAGGCGGTAAGGCCCTGCTGTCAAAGACCTGGTGTAAGCATGGGAAAGATGTATTGAGACCACACTTGCAGGTGTACAGTTGTTCTCTGGAATGACAGAGAGCGTTACCAAAGGCCACTAAATCAATAAACAAATATTGGTCTCCTTGAGTCAAGCAAGACTCCTCCATCAGAATCAGCTACACCTCACCTGCCTGGAAATACTGTGCAGCAGTGGCAGCCATATGTCAGTATATCCCAAATCTAATCAGCTCTTATCAGAGGAATAATTCATATCCCAAATCTAATTGGCTCTAATCGGAGGAATAATTCACGGCTGATGCCACAAGCTTATGTCCTCTAGTGGTTAGGAGATGTTATAAGGCACAGTAAGGCCTTGTCATCTTTTACAGAAAGCTATAGTTCATGGAATAGCATACCATCCAAACATCTGTGTCTATACCAATGTAACCTACCAAAATAATTAGTACTGTTTAGATGAGTGTATATCTAACTGCTTGTGCTTCATCAGTAGGAGTAAAAGGTTACTCTGAAATGGTGCCAGGTACTACAACAGTAACAGAACCATGCTGTTTTCTGGGATTTTGTTTTTTACTTTATTATTTTTTTTTAATGGAGTGTGCTGGATGTCTACAATTTTGTTCAAACGACTGCAGAACCTGGAGAAGCTGTTGCTGCTATTGATGCATAACATACTGCTATTATTGGTCTTTTTATATAAATATAAATATATATATACATATATAATTTGTATATTTTTGAAAACTTTAGCTGTGCTGTCAACTTTGGAAAAAAATGTATCCCAGTTTACTGTGTTGAGTTGGCATTGTACAGAAATTAACAGCCATATTGGTCTAGAAATGTTAATTTTTTTCCATTTGTACAGGGGTAACGCACTGTATTAAATATGTAAGGTCTTATCTACGTGGGTTTGATTACAGAAACTAATAAAGTATTCTCTAAATAATGAAAAAAAAAAAAAAGGTACTCTGGATAAACTGCCAACCCATGAAAGGAAACAGCCTGAACTGATCAGAGTCCAAAACAACATCTCCAGAGAAAGTAGACTGTTTTGCTTATCGTCCACTTGTGTCCCTTTTCTAAAGGCTAGTGAACAATCTGCAGAAGAGGGGGCATGGTACAATGTAAAGGCTGTGATCGGGGTGAACTGTGAAACTACAACAATATAGATTGGACTCTTATTTGATCAACATGATTGTACATACAAGCTCCTCCACATGGACAATAGGGGCCTTGGACTCTATAAGTCTGGGCATAGTTGCTTGCAAATTAGTTTTATATGAAGGATGCTTGTATTCATTACTTATTACTTATTATTTAAAAATCAAATAAAAAAAAAAGAAAAAGACCAGGTTGCCCTTGATCTCACAGAGATCTTCCTGCCTCAGGCTTGGGTCTACTGGGATTAAAAGTGGGTGCATGCTACCAAGCATGACTCTAAATTCTTCTCTAGAAATGTCAAAACAATTACAAATTATTATTACTCTAAAATGACTCCTACTGAAAATGTATTTAAAAGCTCAGATGGTCCCTTGAATTTTTTTGAGGTATACATAGTTTTTTGTTGTTTTCGTTGTTGTTTTTTATTGAGTACATTTCATAAGACATTTCTTAATCAAATTTAGACTCATTCCCCTAACCACGCCCACCCCTTACATCCTTCCTTCCCCTACCAGAGCTCATGGATTCTGTCACACATGTTAAGTCCTGTCTTGCATCTTTTTCTCAGTCTTTTATAACCTTTTTGATGCACAAGTTTACTGTTTTAGTCAGTTCTTTGAATAATTTTTTCTCTCTCTTTTTTATTCCCTTTAATTTTATATTAATATTTTTATATTACTCTATTGTGTATTTGCAGGTGAGGAAAAGGAAATATGGCTGAACTGAATTGAAAAATGATGTCTGAAGTACATAACACATCAACGAAAATGAAAAAAAAAGAATATGGTGTATTTGGAAGCTAAGGTATCTTGAGACAAAGCATGGAAGCATGGTAGTCAGTTGCTGCTTGTAATAGACTTCAAAAGGATTTCCTACCTTCAGAAAAATATGCCTGCTACTCAGTGTTTTGATCATTTTCTTCACCATCTCCATGTAAATAATGTTCTAGAACTTAACAATTTATTTGACTACCATATAGTTTTAAGTGAACCTTCTTCTGTAGTGTGTGTACACACTTTGTTACATTAGTTGATTTATTTTGCTTCATGTATAGACTTCAAAGATTTACGAAATAGAAATAATTTTAAGCAACACACACACACACACACTTTTATGTATATTTGTATCCCACTAGCTAGCAGAACACTTGGCACATTTATTACTCATACATATTTTCTGAATGAATGAACTAAGAAATTCATCTGTGAGGGTCATTGTTAATATAATATAGCAGGCAGATTCATATATTCTCACTTTTATTCTAGAATCACTTTAGCCTACTGTTCCACAGGATTGTGTTATCTTAGTATATACTTAATCAGTTTCACTCACTTGCACTTTAATATTATCCTTTAAATAGCTCTCAGAGGTCATTATAAACAGTTCTATGAATATCCCTTCTACATTTATTGTAAATGCGTTATGAAGGGCACTTTTCATCAAATTGCTAAATGTCCCCTTCATACAAAGTCACACAGTAAATTAATTTTATAATTTAATGTCAAAAGCCTTTATCTCTGTGAAAATTTTATATTTCCTTATTTCTGATGAGCGAAGTGTATCAGAAGTTGTGAAGTTGTAAAGACCTTAATTTGAATTGTAGTTCCACCTAAAACTTCAATTTTATGAGTTTTGGAAGGTTGATTTTCTAAACTCATTAACATCGCCTATAAAATGATGATTAAATATCAACTCTCATTGAATGCAATGTACATATATGATACACACAATTCATATGCACACACATAAAATTTTTAAATATTTAAAACATTTACAACATGGAATATATGTTAAAATATGGTACAAGAACTTACTATTTTCTACTTGGCTTCTTGAGATTAAACTGATAAATATAATAATTAATAATGATTGCAGATCTATTCATTTTTCATGTTTTATATCTTGATTTTCAATTCTGGAAGTTCGTGTTTAAAACATTCAATCGCATTCATTTACCTACAAGTTTCATAATTTGAGGGTTATTTTTGATGTTTTTCTATTCTTTAGGTCATGGTCATCTAAGCTGTTTACATGCCTTGGATATTGTGAATAGAGTAATGATAAACATGTGTGAGCTTGTCTGTGTTGAATGATATGGAGGTCTTCAGTGTCTGTGGAGTGCTCAACTACAGATGGGGCATCTGTATCACACCATTTCTCTTAAAGGGCTTATTGGAATAGAGGCAAAAAAATTAAAAGCCAACAGTGAGTGAGTAATGTACTGAAATAGTTTCTCCTGGATATGACATAACACATGTTCTCATGCAACCATAGCAGCTGCAGTTCCCTCCACAAGGTCTGTACTAAATCAAAGCAATCAATACTCTAACTTGGATGGACAAGGGGCTCACAAGCCTCTACCCCTAACTGAGAAAGTATTGTTATTTAAAGACTTGTGGGGGAAGGAGAATCAAATTTCTTCAAGCATTTGGCCACTGGCAGATAGAACTTGCTTCGGTGGGTATATATACTGCCTCACTTGGGCATATATGGATAGCACAAATTCAACTTGATGAAATATTGAATAGAAAAAAGTGTGCAAAAAATTGAGAGGAGGTGGGTAGCTGTGAACACATATAGAAGAACACTAGGGAAATAATGGGAATCAATATTATAAAAATATATTGTATGCTTATATAGATTTCTCAAAGATTTAACAAAATTTTGTTATTTAAAACAATCCAGCTGGGCGTGGTGGCACATTCCTTTAATCCTAGCACTCTGGAGGCAGAGGCAGGGAGATCTTTGTGAGTTCAAGGTCAGCCTGGTCTACAAAGTAAGTTCCAGGGCAGCTGAGGTTGCAGGGAGAACCTGTCTTGAAAAGACCAAAAAACTCCAATTAATTGGAGAGAAATTGTAAGGAGTATATAAATAGAATACTCATGATAACTTCATAAAAATAATCAGACTTAGTACAAAGTATAAAATTATAATTTTTATATTTCAGTACACATGGACCAGGCAATGTTAAATGTAAAGAGGAGTGGGGTGGATTTCCACTACTTCTGTGATTTTTATCACCTTTAATTAACCCATTGCCATTCATATTATTTTAGAGATCATCTTAGTGATTCCTAACAAGAATTTTGAAATGTAAATACATGGATGTGTATTGAAGTACCATTAATTTGTTTTCATCAAAATTAATGAGATAAAAATAAATAAGGGTTACCTAAATAACAAAGATACAAAGATGAGGGCAATGGAGTGAAGAAAATTATCAAAATATTCTCAAATAAAATGAAATAATATTGCAGGATATTCATTTACTTCCTTATGTCAGTTTTCTCCAATAAGATCCAATTATTCAATCTTTCAGAATACAACTTAAAGGTAAACAATGAGGGTTGGTAAGATGCCTCAATAAGTAAAATTACCAATCCTAACTACCTGCGTTTGACCCCAGGAGTGAATGTATTCCTTTCACAAAATGTATCCTCTAATTTCCACATGCATGCAAATATACACAAATAAATAAATGTAACATTTTAATTTTAAAAAGCAGCAACAAATGATTTCATTATTTTTCTGTAAAGAGAGCAAAAGCAAAATATGCTTTTGAATTGCCTCCCAGCATTCCTGTGAAGAAAAAGTAGAAAAGTAGACAAGATATGAGGGTAATTAAATACATCACAGTGTAAATAATTAATGAGTAATTGTTACAATCACTCAACAATGATTTATGAAATGCTGGTGATATGGTATGAAAGCATTAGATGGTAAGAAATGCAAATGCAAAGGTTAATGAGATGAAATTTTCACCTTCGATAAATTGACATTGACTTATGACCAAAGGGAAAAATGGATACACCAGAAAAATATAACAGTTCACCAAACAAACATTGGGTAAGTTTTGTTTATTGGGAATTTAGCTAGAATCTGTACAAAGAATATGTAATTATGTATTCCCCAATATATAATAAAGGTATATGTACACACAATGTGGTATACTTATTTAATAAGCTAAATTTAATAGATTTATTAATAACCTCCACTAAGAATGATTGTGTATACCTAGTGTTCCAAAATACTGGAAGCTGAAGCAATGATGACCATGAGTTAGAATACTACCTGTGCTATATGAATAAACACGTAGCATAACAGTGCATGTTGCCAATTCCAACACTTGGTGCAGATGGATCATGTGTTAAGGGACAGTCTGGTCTCTATAATGAGACCCTGTCTCAAAAAGCAACTAAAAGAAGCAAAAAGATAGCCTGCAGTTATTGTCAACACATACTGTACCACAAAATATACATGCACTCATTTCATTATATACAACTACTTACATATTGTAGGACATTCTTTTAATTTTCCAGTTTAAGACACCATGGGTTAAAAAGGTACAATAATTACCAAGATCTAATGAGTACTGACTTTCCAAAACTCTCTCCTTTCATCTTTCACAGTATTTCCAGTAAAATAATATTTAGCAATGTTTTGAGAGGGAATGTTGCAGAAAGATGGGGCTATTTATGCCAGTATGTTCTAGTCCTAGTACCAGTCCATTGAATGAGTTGGAGCTCCTCTTAAATAGAGAGAGCTGGGTTTGAGATCTCAAGATATAGATTATTTATTGCCTCCCTCTCTTACCTAGCCTCTCATTGCTTTTACAATGTTTCCAATATATCCATGCTTCCTTCTATCCATATCCTTATGAAATTCCTTTCCTTTCCAGTATGGTCTAATCTACTGAATTTGGACTAACTAATATAATATGGCAGAGGGATAGATCAAAACTATAAAGAATACTTTGGAAAACACTATGTCCATTTTGCTTTATATTTTCTCAATTTCTTTATATGCCAATGGCTCATTCTAAGGGTTTGCACCTTCCATATTTTGTACAGCATTTAAGTAGACCTTCATGGTAATCAAATAATGTGATACTACAGCCAGAAAAGACTATACTGATTTTTCATGGCAATACCAGTGATCTTGACAGTTAATGTCTCCATCCTTATTACGAAGGATCCTATGGTGTGATAGCAAATCTTCGGCTGACAATTTAATACAATTTAACAAAAGAATGTTGTGCCAGACTTTAAGGATTGTGGAAGTGATTTCTCCTTTTTATGGTTGCAAGAATAAGACTCTGCTTTGGAAAAAAAAAAGAGAAAAATACCTCTGGAAAGACTCAGAAAAAGATGCAGGATATGTATGGCAGAGAGCAGGAACTCAGGTGGGGCAGGGGGCATGGAAAGGGAAGTGAAGTGACTCTAAATTAGATTGAGAAATGATGTATGATGTATGGAAAAAGTTCAATAAAAATAAAAAATATTGTTTTAAAAAAAGAAAAGGAGTGGATATAGTGAGCAGGCAGGCCATGTTCCTGACTTTAAGAAGAATGTTTCTAATTTTTCTCCACGTAGAATGATATTGGCTGTGGTTTTGTTATATAAAGTTTTAATTATGTTGAGGTATGTTTCTTCCATTCTAATTCCTTCTAGCACTTTAAAAGTAAAAACATGTTGAATAAAAAAAAAATCCTTAATCTGTGGAAGTTGGGAAATCCCAAAACAAAATTAACAATATAATTGCTCTCGCTCACTGAAATTTGGAATCTTTTTATTTTTTATTTTTGTGTATTTAAAAAATTTTATGACCATGCAAGTATTGTGTACATGTATGCAAGTGTACTGGTGTCCCGAAAAATCCATGGAGATGAGAAGAGGGCACTGTATCGATTGGAAGTGGAGTGAGAGACAGTTGTTAGCTGCAATGTGGGTGTTCAGATTAAAATCCGGATCTTCTGTGAGAACAGTCAGTGTTCTTCACTACTGAGCCATTTTTCCAGCCCCTAATTTTGAAAGATTCTTTTAAAATAAAATATATAATTGTGGCAACAGATGAGGGAAGCAGTGAGAAAGACAGAGAAAGTCTTTTTGAAGCTTGGAACTCAGTACATTCACTAGCATCCAGTGGATGGACCCACATTAAAGGACTTTGGGAACACAAATTAGATTCTATAGATGACACACGTGCACCTACACACCACCACACCCAGACCCATATATATATATATATATATATATATATATATATATATATATATATAATAGAGAACATAAAATTGTGAAGGGGTCAATAAGGTTTGTTGCAGGTGCGGGTTAGAAGAGAGGACCTAAATAATATTAAATGATACTGTCTGAAAATCTCAAAAGTTCAATAAATATAGAAAGTATCACAATTTGGAGAACAGAAAATTGTATTAAATACATATTTTCAATTACTCCTCAAATCAAAGTTCTTATTGCTCCTTTTGGGCAAGGAATTTATTGAAATTAGAAAAGAAACAGATCATTGGTTTTTCCAGATAAATACATTTGTAGTGAGTGGTCATCTATAATACCAGAAAATGAGATTTACCCATACTAGTAAAAGCAATCAACAAAATTTATGACAATTGTAAATGTATATCAAATTTTTCAACTGAAATATTCTAGGTAATTATTTTTAAATGATGAAAGAAAACATGCAAAATAAGGAAGTAAAGGCTCAAGAAATTTGAACATCTAGAACTTGGATCTATATCTATATATATATTTCTTCAAAAGAACTGTTTAAATTCAGATTCTTTTTTTTTTTTTTTTTTTGGTCGTTTGGATACATGGTCTCCTTCTAGCCCCAGCTGTCCTGGAATTCGCTCTGTAGACCAGGCTGGCCTTGAACTCACAAAGATCTGCCTGCCTCTGCCTGTTGAGTGCTGGGAGAAATAGAGTAAAAACTTTCAAATTTGTAATCAGGTTAGCCTCTTTCCTTTGAACATATTGGTGTCTCTAAGAATAGAAATATCGACAAGATAATATATGGAAATATGCCATTTGTAACAAGAGGAAATTCTAGTGATTTACCTTAATACTATTTAAACTTTTAAACTTATGAGAGCTTAATTTACATCCATGAAACCTTATACACTTAATTGTGCTATTTTTAGTATCTTGCCTGCAGTCTCCATCTTCTGTTCATGCTGTGTTCCAGAGACAAATTAAAATAAGTTTAATGTAATAAAATTAAGGGCTTTAGACATGCTGTCCTTGTGTATGTTTTTCACACACACACACACACGCACACACACACACACACACAGCTATTGCTTTTTACAGTGGAGTTTCAAACACTCTTGACTTTCATAGTAGAAAAGCTATTTTATCTTTCGAAGTATAAAATGTAGTTTTGAAGGCTTATTAGCTTTAAAAATTATGTGAAAGGATGAGTAGAATGAAACAATTTGTGATTACTACTGTCACTGGGTGTACTGAGTCAACATATCCAAACAGCAACAACCATCCTTTTTTTTCTTTAATTTTCCCAACAAATAGATTTTGCAACTTTTTGATTAAATCTTATGCTAAAATTTAGATAGAATAATTTATTTGGCATGAGAAAGACTGCTGACCTTCTTTAAGTACATGAATAAATGTGTCAATGTTGTTTGATGATATTTAAGTTTTTATTTTTATTTTTATTTATTTATTTATTTAATATATATTTTGTACAAGATTATCAAATCTAGACCTGTGTTCCCCACCCTATTCCCCCGCCCCACCAGAGCTCATGTATTCTGCCAAACATGCTTTTCATCTCTTTCTCAGTCTTTCTCGATATTCTCCATGTGGAAGTTGACTGTTTTGAGCAGAAGTTCACTGTTTCAGTCAGTTCTTTGATGCAGTCCTTTCTGTTGTTGTTGTTGTTGTTGTTGTTTCCAATATGCATCACTCCCAACTGCTTGGACAAAAGCTCAAGGGGCCGTGCACAAGAAATACTTACAACTAGGTAATTGGCACTAGCATCCACAGATGAGGGATACCATTCATCGTTTGTTTTTCTGGGACTGTGTTACTTCACTCAGCATGATGTCCTCTAGCTCCAGCCATTTTCCTGCAAAGCTCGTGATGTCATCTTTCTTTACTGCTGCATAGAACTCCATTGTGTAGATGTACCACATTTTCTCTATCCACTCGTCAGTTGAGGGGCATTTAGGTTGGTTCCAGCTCCTTGCTATTGTGAAGAGAGCTGCAATAAACATGGCCGTGCATGTATCTCTGTGGTGGCGTAAGTCTTGAGGGTACATGCCCAGGAGTGGTATGGCTGGGTCGGGTGGCAAGTTCATTCCAAGTCTTCCAAGGGTTCTCCACACTGCTTTCCATAGTGGCTGTACGAGTTTACATTCCCACCAGCAGTGGATGAGTGTTCCCCTTTCCCCACAACCTCTCCAGCACTTGGTATCATTTGTTTTCTTGATCCTAGCCAGTCTTATTGGAGTAAGATGATATCTTAAAGTGGTTTTGATTTGCATTTCCTTAATCATTAGTGATGTTGAACACTCCTTAAAGTGTTTCTCAGCCATCTCTAATTCATCACTTGTGAAGTCTCTGTTCAGCTCTTTGCTCCATCTAATGAGTGGGTCATTTGTTTTCTTTCTTGTTTTTTGAGTAGGTATATATTCTGGAAATCAATGCTTTGTCAGATGTTTCTGCCATGAAGGTTTCCTCCCTCTCTGTGGGATTTCTCTTCACTTCCTTGATTGTTTCTTTTGATGTACAGAAGCTTTTGAGCTTAATGAGGATGCATTTCTCAATTGTCAACCTTAACTCTTGCACACCTGCTGTCTGATTTAGGAAGTCTTTTCCTTCGCCTATGTCTTATATTCTGTTGCCAACTTTTTCTTCTATCGCCTTCAGAGTTTGGGGTTTCACGTTGAGGTCTTTAATCCATCTGGAGTTGACTTTTGTACAGGGCGAGAGGTAGGGGTTTAATTTCATTCTTCTACACGTGGTGAACCAGTTTTGCCAACACCCCTTGCTGAAGATCCTGTCTTTTCTCCATTGTGTCTTCTTTGCTCCCTTGTCAAATATGAGATGGCTGAAATTGTATGTGTTCATGTTTGGATCTTTGGTATTGTTCCATTGGTCAACAGGTCTGTTTTTGTGCCCTTACCAGGCTGTTTTTATGACTATAGTTTGAAGTCTGGTATAGAGATCCCTCCTGTCTTGCTCTTTTCACTCAGGGTTGTTTTGGCTATTCGGGGTCTTTTGTTTTTCCAAATGAATTTAAAGACTATTTTTTCCAAGCCTATGAAGAAACTCTTGGGGCTTTTAATTGGGATTGTGTTAAATCTATACAGGAGTTTGGGTAGAATGGACGTTTTTCAATGTTAATTTTCCCAATCCATGAGCATGGGAGGTTTTTCCATCTTCTGATGTATTCTTCAATTTCTTTCATTAAGGGTTTAAAAAAATTTTTGTAGAGATCTTTGGTGTCTTTTCTTAGGATTGTTCCTCGGTATTTTATTGTTTTTGAGGCTGTTGTGAGCGGGAAGGTCTCCTTGAATTACTTCTCCAGTTGCTTGTTGTTGGTGTAAAGAAAGGCTACTGATTTTTTTTAGTTTAATTTTGTATCCTGCCAATTTGCTGAAACTGTTAGTCATTTCTAGGAGTTTTCTGGTGAAGTTTTTAGCATCCTTTAAGTAAACAATCATATCATTAGCAAATAGGGATAGGTTGCCTACCTCTTTTTCAATTAGAACTCCTTTAATTTCCTTTACTTGCCTTATTGCTCTAGCAAGTGTTTCAAGCACTACATTGAAGAAGAGTGGTGAAAGGGGGCAGACTTGCCAAGTTCCTACTTTTAAAGGGACTGTTTCTGTTGTTTCCTCATTTAGGATGATATTGGCTGTTGTTTTCCTGTATATGGCTTTGATTACATTGAAGAAAGATCCCTCCAGTCCAATTCCCTCTAGGACTTTAAGCATGAAGGGATACTGGATTTTGTCAAAGGCTTTCTCTGCGTCAATTGAGATGATGGTGTGGTTTTTGTCTTTCATTCCATTTATGTGCTTGATGATGTTTATTGATTTTTGTGTGTTGAAACACCCTTGCATCTCTGGTATGAATCCAACTTGGTCATGATGGACGATCTTAATGTGAGTCTATATGCAATTTGTCAGTATACTGTTTAGAATTTTGGCATCTGTGTTCATTAGGGAGATAGGTCTATAGTTTTCCTTTTTGGTTGTATCTTTGCCTGGTTTTGGTAATAGAGTGATGCTGGCTTCATAGAAGGAATTTGGGAGAATTCCCTCTGTTTGTATCCTTTATTTTTCCTTTTTTTTTTTTTTTTTTTTTAACTTTTTATTGATGCTTTGTGCATTTCATACATTTTTTCCAATTCAGTTCAGGCTTATTTCCCTTCCCCCCCCCACCCCATCCCAGATCATGCATTCCGCCATAACAGTCCTGCATCTTTCTCTCAGTTTTTTTCATTTTTTAGCTATAAGTGATAATCCATGAGTATAAGCATCCTTCGTGCAAAACCAATCTGCAGGCTGTTGTGCCCAAACCCCCACAGCCCCACCATCCAGTGGGGGGTGATGTATCCTTCTAAACAATTTCACTAATAATGATTGTAGGTCTTTTTGAAATGCTTTATAGAATTCTGCCGTGAAACCATCTGGGCCTGGGCTATTTTTTGTTGGGTGGTTTCTTATTACATCTTCAATTTCTTCATATATTATGGGTCTGTTTAAGCTGTTAATCTCTTCTTGGTTGAGCTTTGGTGATTCCTAGGATTTCAGATATTCATCCATTCCTTCTAGATTTTCAAACTTGACAGAGTATAGGTTTTTGAAGTCTTGCCGTAGGATTTTTTGGATCTTTTCCTTGTCTGTTGTGATATTTCCCTTTTCATCACGGATTGTATTTATTTGGAGTTGTTCCTTCTTTCTTTTGGTTAACTGGGCTAGAGGTCTGTCTATCTTGTTTATTCTTTCAAAGAACCACCTTTTGCATTAATTCATTTTTTTGTATTGTTTTCTTAGTTTCTATTTCATTGGTTTCTGCTAGTATTTTTGTTATTTCTTCCTGTCTGTTGCGTTTAGGGTTCATCTGTTGTTGCCTCTTGAGTGCTTTTATCTGCAGTGTTAGATCATTCACTTGTGCTTTTTCTGTTTTTCTAATGTAGACACCCAGGGCTACAAACTTCCTTCTTAGAACTGCTTTTAAGGTATCCCATAGATTTTGATGTGTTGTATTGTCATTGTCATTCAGTTCCAGGAGTGCTTTTATTTCTTTCTTTATCTCTTCCTTGACACATTCATTATTCAAGAATGTGTTGTTTAGTCTCCATGTGTTCTTGTAGGCAGTGGGGCTTATCCTGGTGTTGATGTTGAGCTTTATTGCACTGTTGTCTGATAGAAAGCCTGAAATTATTTCAATCATTTTGTATTTGTAGAAGTTTCTTCTGTGTCCCAGTATGTTGTCGATTTTGGGGGGTGGGGGTGCTCTTTAGCCCATCCCAGTACCTGTGCTTCAGGAGGTCTTGTGAGATCTCTGATCTCAAGACTCACACAACCCCACCTTTTATACCAGCTGGGAGGATAACTCCGCCCCCACAGCCACAAAAATCAATTAAGCCAAAGACAACTAGATTAACTACATTAAGTCAAACAACAATCTGCCTTGCTGAAGCACCAAGCTCCTACCTAATTACCTGCACTTCAGGAGGTCTTGGGAGATCTCCCAAGTTTGTTTTTTTGTTTTTTGCTTTTTGTTTTTTTAATGTGAGTGCTGTGTGGAAAGGGGGCATTGCTTGCATATGTTTTGAAAGTGGAGAGGTTTTCCAGATCCCAGCTCTCCAGTGGAGAGCTGGCAAGATGCCCTCCTCAAAAATCATCTGATGAAAAGAAAAAAAAATAATGTTCACAGACATAAGGAATAAAATATGCATTCAAAAATTGTCAGTAGAGTATTACTCTTTTATAATCAATTGATTATTAAGAAGAATGAGAGATTAAAACTTCATAGATTCATTGACAGAGTACTGGTAAAATAAAAATAGGTCATACGTTTTATATAATGTACTGTCTTGAAATTCCTATATAAATATGAGAGCTTTATAGGAAGTAAACAAAGAAGACCATTATCCAATTCCATGAACCCTGCCAACAAAAGTTTGGTAAGTTTCACATATTGTGTACAGAGAGGAACACTGAAGATATTTACTGATCTTCTTTGTCTTGTGGTTTTATTATGGATTAATTTAGTGCCTCTAAACTCTCTGTTTGATTTCCACTACATAGGAAGGAAAGTGTTTCAAAATTTATTAATTTATTTATTTTACTGTTATTAAACTTTTTTCCATAAGTCATACATCATTTCTCAATCAAATCTAGAGTCGCTTCCCTTTCCATGCCCTCTACCCCACCTGAGTCCTTGCACTCCACCATACATGTCCTGCAGCTTTTTCTGAGTCTTTCCAGAGTGGTTGTTTTTAAAAATTTTTATTTGTTTGGCAATATAAATAATTATTGGTGCAAGTTAAAATTGTTTGCATATATGTATATGTAAACATTGTTACATTTAGTTTAATGTGAAAACTGATAAATTGATACATACTACCACATTAAAGTTCCACTATATTCCAAGCTTTCTTTGGAATCTGTCTTTACAAGATTAAATCACTAAAGAAAACTATGGCACAATTTGATCCTTAAAACATTAATTATGCTATATGAAAGAGAGAAAATATGGTTACTTTATGTTAGCCTTTTAAATTTATTATATTAATAAATATTTTTAAGTTTACATGAAACTCTAAAATGAGAACTTTCTGGAATATTTTCCTTATGGTAATCACTTAATCAGATCTAGAATCAATCCACCACTTTCAGACACATTAAATAAGTGGAAAGTATGTATGCATATTTTAGAGTAATATAAAATTAAAGGAGGAAAATGTGAATTCCTAAACATAAAAAAAAAATACTGAAAGAGGCAGGATAGTTATGGCAGAGTGCATGATCTGGGGTGGGTTGGGGGGAAGGGAAATGGGAATATGTCTAAACTGAACTGAGAAATGATGTCTGAAATACACAAAACATCAATAGGAGAATTATAAAAAAGAATAAACATACAAGCATTTTCCAGCGGGAATATAATTTGAGGTACTATATATCCTTGTTCCATGCTGTAGGAGTTTTATTAGGATGGGGTATATTGAAGTTTTTGATGCACTTGTATCTTGTAAAAATAAACATAGAAGAGAAACCATGAAAATAAAAAGAAATGTCCTGCAAATGTGAGCCACCAGTTTTTCTGTTCCGGGAGGTCTTGGAGATCCACTAATGTGACTTCAGCCAGTGTCCAGTCTATAAAGAGGAATGTCTGTTTATGCTTCAAAAAGGGAAGCCTGGTCTAGTAAGACCTCTGACTTTGTCCTTGAGTGGAGCTGGTAATTGAAAAGCCAAGAGAACCCAGGGGCTCCCTCCCCCCCAAAAAACCAGAGTGACCCCAGCGGACCATATCTTCAATTGACCTTGACAAAACAAAAATCTTGGTTAATCTGGGCTAACTGTGTGGCCTTAAACATCCAAAATGAAACTATAACCAGAAAAATAATAATACTTCAGGTATATAACTTGAGATCTTAGTAAAAAGACAAAAAGTAAAGAGAGAGAGAGAGAGAGAGAGAGAGAGAGAGAGAGAGAGAAACTTGTGGAATTTTACTTGTACAGTATGTAACTGGCTTCTAATACTACAAAAAAGATTGAAATGTGACAGTGGATATATACCTCTATCTGTGTGCCCAACTTTTTGATAGATGTCTGAGAGAACTTAATAAATGAATGCATTTCCTTTTAAGAGAATAGTCCATTACTTAAATATATCTTCATCCTCTGATCATAACATTGTGTTAGGCATAAAATCAGCACCTAGTTTACTATGTTTGTATTCCAAAATATAAAAGGCCTCTGGAATGCCAGAGAATGTTACCAAAGGCCACTAAATAAACAAAGCAGATATTGGTCTCCTTGAGTCAAGCAAGACTCCTCTGTCAGCATCAGCTATACCTCACCTGCCTGGAAATACAGTGCAGCAGTTGCGGTCACATATCTGTATATCCTAAATCTAATTGGCTATTAGCTTTCTCCTTGGAGGAATAATTCAGGGCTGATGCTACAAGCTTATGTCATTTAGTGGTTAGGAGATGTTATAAGCCACAGTAAGGCCTTGTTAACTTTTACAGAAAAGCTATAGTCCATGGATTAGCATAACATCCTGTGTTAGTCACTTTTCTGTTGCTGTGATAAAACACCATGACCAAGGAACTTATAAAAGGAAGAGTTTATTTGAGCTTACGATTGATGGTTCCAGGGAATTAGAGTCCATTGTGGTGGAAGGCATGGCAGCTGGAGACTGCAGCAGCAAGCCGAGGGTCACATCTCACAAAGAGAACAGGAAGCAGAGAGAGGGGGACTGGAGACCACGAGGCTTGTTAAACTCACTAAACCTGCCCCCAATAACGTACTTCCTCGAGCACAGCCACATCTTCTAAGACCTCCAAAAACAGTGCTACCAACTGGAGACAAAATGTCTGAAGTATTCAGACATTTTGTCTGAATACACTCATTCAAACCACCACATTCCACTGCCTGGCTGCCATAGGCTCCTGACCATATAAAATGCAAAATGCATTTAGTCCAACCTTAAAAGTCCCCATAGTCTTTACCAGTTTCAATGCCATTCAAAAGTCTACAGTCCAAAGTCTCTTTTGAGACTCAGGCCAGTCTCCTAAACTGAAAGCTCCTGTGAAATCCAAAGACAAATTACATACTCCCAACATACAGTGGAACCGAATACACATTTCCATCCCAAAAGGGAGGAATAGAGGCATAGTGAGGAAATACTGGACCAAAACAAGACCGAAAGCCAGCAGGGCAAAAACCAAGTCCAGTAGCTCCATGTGCGACTTCTGGAACTTGACTTCAAAAGGGCTTAGATGGCTCAGCTCTTCCAGCTTTGCTTGCAACATACATCTCCTTCTTAGGCTGGTACCACTCCCTATATGTAGCTCTCCTTGGCAAATATCTCACAGGTCTGGCATCTCAAATGTCTCCTTGGGGTCTCGCTGCCAACCAGTCTTCACATGCACAGCTTCATGCAATAACCTATCAGGGCCTTCTTTATTCAGGGACGCCCCTGCAGCACTCTCCCTGACCTTGGAAGCTCTCTGAAACCGAGGAGGAAGAACTAATGACCCCTTCACTCTTGCAAACTTCATGCCTCTAAAGCCAGCACCACGTGAATGAAATTGCCGAATCTGGCTGCATGTTCGGGATGGAATCTCTCCTACTTTAGCCACATTTGCATTTTTTCTCTTCCCTGGACTTGTTGGAGGATTAGCTGGGTGTGGTCTTACCCTGAAGGTATTGATTCTGTTGTTTACTTGTAAATCTCGAGGCCTTTCCTTAATCACTTTAATCTCCTTATGAAAGGAAGCTTCTTCTTCACATGCCTTGCTCCCACCTTTAATCTTCCTAGTGTACTTTTCAGATCCAAACTGTATATTCTGAATTTCCTTCTGCCCCATTTGCTCTTTTTCACTGTAGATATGTATAATATTCACCACTAAAACCCACGCCAACATTTCTAATTAGGCTGTCTTGAAATATCCACCGCCAAAGACATCAATCCATAGCTTTTCAACTTAGCATCAGGCAAGCATCTGGGCTGTGAGCAAACTGCTGCCAGAGTCTTTATCAAAATATCCCGGTTGCTGCCTTAGTCTTTATTTTCCTCTGGAACTACATTTTTTGCAGCCATGCTTTCTTCCAGGCTTCTAATAAAATGTCCCCTTAAGCTCTGCTTACAGTAGTCAACAGCTTTTCTAGCCCAAAGTTCCAAAGTCTTCCACATTTCTCCAAACATCCACATGGTCAGGTTCTTCACAGCCAACAGCCCACTCTCTGGTACCAAATAACTGTATTAGTCACTTTTCTGTTGCTGTGATAAAACACCATGACCAAAGGAACTTATAAAAGGAAGAGTTTATTTGAGCTTAAGATTGACAGTTCCAGGGAATTAGGGTCCATTGTGGCGGGAGGCATGGCGGCTGGAGACTGCAGTAGCAAGCTGAAAGTCACATTTTGCAAAGAGCACAGGAAGCAGAGAGAGGGCGACTGGAGACCACAAGGCTTGTTAAACTCACTAAGCCTGCCCCAATAATGTTCTTCCTCTAGCCCGGCCACACCTTCTAAGACCTCCAAAATCAGTGCCACCAACTGGAGACAAATGTCTGAATACTTACAGCCTATGGGGAACACTCATTCAAACCACCACACATCCAAACATCTGTGTCTATACCAACACAACCTACCATAATAATTAGTACTATTTAGATGACTGTATAACTAACTGCTTGTGCTTCATCAGTAGAAGTAAAAGGTTACTCTGGATAAACTGCCAACCTATGAAAGGAAACAGCCTGAACTGATCAGAGTCCAAAACGACATCTCCAGAGAAAGTAGACTGTTTTGCTTCTTGGCCACTTGTGTCCCTTTTCTAAAGCCTAGGGAACAATCTGTGGAAAAGGGTGAGTGGTAGAATGTAAGGCCTGCGATTGGGATGAACTATGAAACTACAGAAACATAGACTGGATTCTTATTTGATCAACATGATAGTACATCTAAGCTCTCCCAGCTGGACAATGGGGGCCTTGGACTGTATAAGTTTGAGCATAGCTACTTGCAAATTAGTTATACATGAAGGATGCCTGTATTCATTACTTATGACCTATTATTAAAAAATTTAAAAAATACATTAACATAAAAAAAAGATTTCTGTGAATATTTCTAAAGCGCATCACCAAGTCTTCCTTACAAAACTCAATCTGAATTAATCATATTAGCCTTCAAATCGGAAATTAGGTATTTATGTAAAAAAACAATTATATAAAATGCCAAGGAAGCTTATAAGGTCAAAACTGTAGTTTCTTCTACTCTTTCCATAGTTTAGGAAAAAAAAAACTATACCATTAAGGAAAGACAGAAATCTGATTGAATGGAAAAACTATACAATTAAGGAAAGACAGACATCTGTTTGAATTCTGTCTCAGGCAAGTTACCACTTTGTGAGACCTATACTAAAGCATTAAGCACCTTTTAATATGTTTTTTTCACATCTGAAATGTGGTTGATAATGTTTATTTCACATAATTAAATAAAAGCTGTGAAATTTTACATTCATTTATGTGTTACTGTAGTAGACAGATATCAGTGAGATTCTAAAAGCTATATTTTTTAACTTTCCTATTTAAAAATCTGCAATACATCTGATAGAGCACTAACATCCAGAACATATGAATTACTCAACAAAGGACCAAGAAAGCAAATGACTCTAACAAAAGATGGAGTAAAGAGCTGAATAAAGAATTCACAAATGAAGAATTGAAGATGGCTGAGAAATATCTCAGAAAGTATTCAATTTCACTAATAATTAAGGATATGCAAATTAAAACCAGATTACCCTGGTAAGACTGGCCAAGATTAGGAAAACAAATGACACCAAATGCTGGAGAGGTTGTGACTAAAGGGGAACACTCATTCACTGCTAGTGGGAATGCATAATCATGCAACCCCTATGGAAAGCAGTGTGGAGAAATCTTAAAAGACTGAAAATGAGCCTACCACCTGACCCAATCATACCACTCCTGGGTATATATACCTACAAGACTTATCCTATTGCGGAGATACATGCACATCTATGTTTATTGCAGCTCTCTTCACAATAGTGAAAAGCTGGAAGCAATCCATATGTCCTTCAACCAATGAGTGGATCCAGAAAATGTAGTATATCTACAACAAGGAGTTCTATGCAGCAGTAAAAAAAGATGACATCATGAACTTTGCAAGTAAATGGATTGAACTAGAAGACATTATGCTAAGTGACTTAACACAGTAACAGAAAAACAAACAATGATTGGTATCCCTCATTTCTGGATGCTGGCACCAATTACCTACTTATAAGGCAAAATGAGTAACATTAATGTTATATTTATGTTTATATGAAAGCAGCAGTACAGTTAAAATGTGAATTCCTTAATGGGGTCTAGAATTAACCTACCACTTGTGTTCTGACTTTGTAGTATTGATATATGAATGGAGGGTATGTATGCATAATTTAGAATAATATAAAATGTGAATTCCTAAAACAAATTTAAAAAAATAAAATAAATAAAATAGAGACTGCAGAGTGTTCCTCTCTAAATAAGATATCACATCCCTCTCCCCTCACCCCCAGATGCAAACGATTCTCTTGACAAGCTGTAACTATAATTGTATCATAAAAAGAAGCATATACTAGATCAGAGCAAAAGCTGCTGATTACCTCTTGATACCCAGATTCCTTAGTAAAAGATCTTCAGTTTTCATTTGGGTCCTGTAATTGTCAAACTGACAAATTCTAGACTCACCTGGAAAACAGTTCTCTGGGCATGTCTGTGGAATTATCTAGAGTAAGTTCAAGGAGGTGGAAAGACTCATTTTAATTGTGGGCAGCACCATTCCACAGGGTGGAGTCCTGGACTGAATATAAAGGAGAAAGTATTGTTCTCTGAATTCTGACTTTGTACACAACGTAAGCAGATGCCTCAAGGGTCCACCATTCCTTGCCAAGGTGGGCCCTTGAACTGTAAGCATAAAAATAAAAAATTAGCCCTTCCTCCCTTAAAATATCTGTCATTTTTGAAAGGCAGATTTAACTAAAATGAAATTTTCTGATAAAATTTGTTTCAGTTCTCAGAAGAATTTATAACTATTTCTCTAGAACTAATTATAAGTTGTATAATGGTACTGTGATTTAGTTTTATTTCATAGCAAGATACCTTGATTAGGATTTTGACTTTTCCACTTCCTAGCTCTGTTATATTGGGTATGCAATTTAAACTCTTTAAATGTTACAGACACTAAGTCTAAAATTAGGTTAATAATTCCCACTTACTGCTTCTAAGGTTCTTCTAAGAAACACGACAAATTTGAAAATATTCTTAAAACCACAAAGCACCACACTTTTGTGAACAATTAATTGACATTTCCCTGTCTGAGATTAAGCTTCTTAGGTGTGTTCCCTGATTTTTCAGAATTTTTTTTTTATTTTAATAGACTTGATCCAGAAAGATGACAGAAATTCCTTTAGAAACATGCCTCCAATCACTGACAATGATTGATTTACACTGCAGTTTCTCCTACCAGTTTGGTTTGTGAACTTGAAAAATTAATTAAATTATTCATTCCTCACCTCTTAAAATAGGAGCAATAATAACTTCATTTACTGCAGAGTACTATGTGCATTTTTATAATGGTTGCATATAGAGTAACATCCATCAACAATGAGGGTTTTTCTTATCTGATCTGTCTCTTTTGTTAAAAATCATTGACACAGATTTTCCTTGCCATTACATCACTGTGTTACCATTTTATTAAATGGAACTATATTAGTTCCAAAAATCAATATAAACAGATCAATCACAGGGAGTAGATTTTCCACTTGATAATCTAGGTTTTTTCATTCATAATAATAAGTACACTTCAAGAGAGAAACCTAAAAGTTTCCAATAGCAAATGCTTCTTTAAGTATATTATCATTGAGAATTTTAAAATTTACTAACATTGAAGTTCAGTGACACTTTAAAAATGAAAATACTATTGCAAAATAGTTGTCAAGGTGGATGTGGTGAAGCATGCTTTTACTCCCAGGATCCAAGAGGCAGAGGAAGTTGGATCTCTGTGAGATAATATTTAAGCCAGTGTGATATACTTACCGAGTTTCAGGCCTGCTCCAGCAACACAGAATCCTTATTTCAAAATAAAATAGTAATCAAAGAAAAATAAAGAATTATTTTATATATTTTGTCATTAGTTTCTGTCAGACACATAATCAGTACTACAATTTGCAATATTATTTGTAAACAAATATTTTTCTACTATCAGCTGTAAATTGTGGCTATGAAGAAAAGCAGAGAAGATTGTGAAGCCATACAATGCTCATGAGACATTTATTCAGGGAACTATTGCAACTGACAATCGAAAAATAAATCATGATCTACTGTAATAATACTATTAATGTAGATAAGATATTTGTATGGGTTAGAGAAAGATTGAAATAGCTAGGTGCCTTTAGCCTTGAAGGATTTGTATATTGTAAATGCTTAAATCAAGACCATTCATCCATGGCATGTTCCTAAATACAAAGAAAAATAAACTGGATTATGAGCAAAGTGACTAATTTTTTAAACAAACCAATACATATGCAAAAAATTTATAACATTCCTGTGATATCTACATGTGCAAATATAAAGAAAATAAAACAAATATCAAAAAGGAAAGCTTGGGCAAATATATGGCATATATTCAGTGGACATTGCTTTGTACTTAGGAAGTAGTATTGGCTCAATTGGTAATATAAAATATATTGCTAATTATAAAATCTGATACATTACCATCCTGCTTGTGAACAATCAGCATCAAAAATGATACTTAAAGATGGCTGCATTTATTTGCTGAAGCAGAAAAAAATTGTAGCTAGATTTTTCTACCTATATAATTGTCCAACTTTTGGATAAATCCTTATTCATATTCAGTATGAAACTGGCATATACTTTAATTTTGTACATTTAAAAGACTTACCATTGGTTGTAAAGTAAAAAAGTATAATTAAAGTTATTAGTACATTCATATAATATAATTTCATTACAAATATACCCTGTTTATTTTAGTACTATGGTGTGAATTAAGTTTACCAATAAAAAATAATGTAACTTTAGCTTTGATAAAATGCTGGAGAGTAAAAACCAAGCAATAAATAATAATAATAATAATAATAATAATAATAATAATATAAATCATACCTAACCCAGAATTTTAGATGAAACACAGGTCAGGATAAAGAAGTGAACTTCTTTTTGCTGGGTGTTGTGGCACACACCTTTAATCCTAGCACTTGGGAGGCAGAGGCAGGTGGATCTTTGTGAGTTCAAAGCCAGCCTGCACTACAGAGGGAGTTCCAGGACAGCTGGGGCTACAGGGAGACCCTGTCTCGAAAAGACAAAAAAAAAAAAAAAAAAAAAAAAAAAAAAAGAACTGAACTTCCTTAGAATAAAGAACTAAACTTCGAAAAAAATAAATTATCAAAACTATCTCTAAGCTGGTTTCCAAAAATGTCCATGCTTTAGGTTTTCACTTGTGTTTAAAACAAAGTATACAAAGAATAACACAATATATAGATCTAGTACATATAAAAGGAAAATTATTCAAAAATATAATTTCAAACCTGTTATCAAATTAAAATTTAATGACTTATTAACTTATATCTTGGAGATTGAAATAATTGTGAAGAGTTATCACATACTTCCTTATATGTCAGTATGCTTCACGTATTCTTAAAGTTGAAGTTTTCCTTATCTCTTGTTATGTGTATATTCAGTAACTTACTTTATATATTTAAGAAAATTGTGAACTCAGTGTTGTTCTGGATATTTTTAATCCCAAAATTCAGCAGTCAAAAGCAACCTGATCTCTGAGTTCCTTGACAGCCTCATCTACATATACAGGACCAGGCCAGACAGAGTTACATAGTAATATGCTAGCACAAAAAAAAAAAAAAAAAAAAAAGTCAGACATTAAATCTTTTAAAAGCAGGATATTTATTTCCTTTCACTAAAATATATCATGTGCTTCTTTTGAAACAAATAGGGACTAATACAGAATTCTACAACTGGTCACCCACAGAGAATAAGTGTATGTGAAATGCCCCACCCTAAGTGACACATCTACAAAGGAACCTCTGCACCTAGGCTCATAGAATATAGTGGAACAAGGGTTAGAGAGACTACTAATGCATCTCTTAATGATGATCAACAAAGCTCCATCATGCCATAGAGAATAAATGAATGGAAAAATCTCACAAATAGCTAAAGCTTAGAGAATAAGAATCTGAAGAGTGTGGCTTCCCAGACAGGAGTTTTTGTTAACATTCACCCTCCTAGGGATCTGGGACCATTGCAGAAGAGGTGGGTAGAAAGATGGTAAGAGCAAAGAGAGGAGGTGCTTAACCATATGGAAGTAGCATCTTACATGCTCCTAGGACCTTGCATGTACGAACTTACAGCAAAGTTGACAGCATGCACAAGACCCATGCAAACTCAAGCTCAGAAAATCTCAGCACAGTTCTGTGTAAATTTGCAGCAGGCCCCAATGTTAGCCAAATAACTATTGGCCAGCTGGGTGAGGAAGAGCAGATCTTCTTTAAAGGACTGACTCTAGATAAGTTGACTAGACCCCAGTAGATGAAGTTACACTGCAGGACATCTGGGGACACTAAACGGAAACATAATCATAAATGATGAATGCATAAAACAGAGGCTCCTCCTCGCACAACTGACAACCAAGTACTGGGATGAATTTTCTGCACCACTATTTATAGCCACTGTCATGATTATTTTTGATACAACTCAGAATAAGCAACTCAAGTTACCACGTTTATCATCTCCAATATTTCACATAATTTGTGATGATAATATTTGAGATCCCTCTCAGAATGCATTATTATATGCAGTATCTACATTAAGTATGCTATGCAAAAGATTTCAATGAAAGAAAGAGGGTAAAAAGAAAGATGAAAAGAAGAAAGAAAGAAAGAAAGAAAGAAAGAAAGAAAGAAAGAAAGAAAGAAAGAAAGAAAGAGGGAAAACAAAAGAAATGTGAAAAGAAAGGAAAAGAAAAGAAAAGAAAAGAAAAGGAAAAAAAGAAAAGGAAAGAAAAGAAAAGAAAGGAAAAGAAAAGAAGAAAAGAAAAAGACATCCTCCTGCTTAATGATCTAGATGTTCAATCTAAGCATTGGTGACAACCATTCTCCATCCTGTACTGCACAATTTGTTCACAGTCAACATATGAAGGAAAATATTTGTATTTCTGTATCTGTTTTATTTGACTTAATTTGGTGTTCTCCAATTCCATCTATTTTTTTTCAAAATATAATATAGTTTAAAGAATGAATAGAACTCTAATATATAGCACACCTTTAAACTTTTCTGTTGATGTTTTCAGCACTTAGGATTTGAGAATTAATTGAAAGTGGAGTATAAAAGTAGCTACTAATGAATCAATGAGGATGATAGGAATAGCGCTAAAAATCAAAACTTGAAATAATATTTTGAAATATTTTCTTCTCAGTTCACTGTTGTCTTATATTCCTTATTGTTATGACAAGAAAAGAAACATGAGAAGAAACATTTTAAGGAAGTAACAGTTTATTCTAACTTACAATTTGGGGCAAGAAATTCCAATAAGATGAGAAAGGCATGGTGGTGGAGCAAGATGCCTGCCTGGTTATACTACTTAAACAATCAGGATGCAGAGTAAACAAGAAGTCTAATTCTGTCTATAAAATTTCAAGGCCAGCTTCCAATGATCCTTCCTCTAGAAAGGCTCTGCCTCCTTAAAATTTCCACAACTGGCTTAAGCTAATTAGGGATACAGAATTGTTCTCAATTTTCAACCCACTTCTTACTTGTTTAATTTTTTTTTTGTCTTTTTGAGACAGGGTCTCCCTTTAGTCCCAGTCAGCATGGAACTCGATCTGTAGAACAGGCTGGACTTGAACTCACCGAGATCCACCTGCCTCTGCCTCCCTTCCCTAGTGCTGAGATTAAAGGTACGGGACACCATGCCTGGCTCCACGCCTTACTTGTATTGAAGACCCAGTTACAGCTATTAGGTTAAATGGATACAAATGCTCTCCATGTTTTCCTGTATCATGAAAGTGATGATTCTGACATTTTTCCCCATAACAATATAATTTGGCTCAGGATATGTTGGGTTCTACCTCTTTGATCCAGTGGTATCCAGTCCAGATGAAGACAGTCTGAAAATGTTTGCTAAACCCACTTCAGCTGCGTTCCTACGTATAGGTATATGATATAACTCCTGCCTTCTGGAAAACTATAAATCTGGATTTAGGTGTCTGGAAAACAAGAGAGGCTGCTATGGTTGTAGTGACAATTAACAAAAACAGAGAGGGAAGGAACACACCTACTCCCTCTAGGATGCAATTTTGCCCTAGAATTAAATATAAAGCTTTGGTAGATAAAGGCTTCAGTGCCAGCTCTCAGCTACCCTACCAGGAGTTTTGACCAGGGAGGATTTAAAAGCCCCCGAAACAAAGGCCATTTTCCCATAACTTTGGGTGTACATAACAAATGGACAGTAAGACCCTATTGCTGAAGATATGTTGCGATAAATGCATGAAAAAAAATTATGCTGAGACATTGCACTGCAAATCAACAGCTGATATTCATGGTGTCAGAAAGCACTACACAAACTTGTGGAAAGAAATATTTCTTTGACTTTTTATGATATACTTCTGTGCTACACTTTTATATCCAAAGAAGATATCATGTAATAGTGGCAGCCTAATAAATGTACACCCAGAAGGAAAAAAGAAATCCCAATTTCATCTATGGCCTGCTCCTTGGTGTGGTATGACACAGGGCTGACACTGTAGCCTTGGTGCCTCCTAATGTCAGGAGGCTCTATTGACCACATTAGAAAGCTATTGGCATCCCTTTGTCAAAGAGTTATAGTGCCCCAAAGAAAATATTATGTATGTTTAAATTATGTATATGTTTATATATATATAATTAATATATAATATATATATATTATATTATAATGTTTATTGTGTTGTTCCCATTATAATCTTTAAATATTGTTTACTAATTTGTGCTTTATTACGATCAAATTGATACTGCAAAGGCCCACCAGTCCTTTGAAAACAGAAATTGGACAGTCCTAAGAGTTTAACATGCCAATCTCAGGAAAAAAAAAATTGATCTTCCTGTCTCTCACTTTTTCACCCTCCCTTCCAAAGCCAAGGACCTTTGAGGAAGAGTTTGGCATGCAAGATTGTAAGGGCCAAGGACCGGGGGGGGGAAATTGTGAGATCACAATCACAGCCAAAAGAGACTGATTCTTTTTTCTCTTTTGTTTTTATTTGGTCAAAATGTTTGTGTAAGAAAACCTCTTCAACTGGACTTAAGGACTCTGGGTTGTACAAGAACTGGACTAAGATGTTAACTAATTGGGTTTATATAGACACTCTTTATCTTTACTGCCCTTATGTGTTTCTGTTTAAAAACATGTCCCAAAACTGTCAGAATGTTCACTAAGCTGAAAATCAAGTATTAAACTTATATGAAACCTGTTGAAAGAAATTTCATATTTGAAAAAACAGTAACTATTAATTATGTTTTTAAAATACTAATAAACAAATTTTGGCTACTAGGCCACTATGAAGAATAATTTTTCATTCACTTCCTGTCTGTCATTCAACTATCACACAGATTTTGATAAACCCTAAAGGGAGAAATGATAACAGATTATAAATAATAATACATATTTTCTAAGTCTTACATGATGAAATGGAGAGAAGCTTAGAAGTATGGTTAATTCTGACTAAAACAACAGGCCAAAATAAATAACTTTGTTAATTACCCAGAAACTATTTGTTAATATGTTGATAATTGCAGAAACTCATTATTTTTGATATCTCTAGTAAATACTTTTTGATTATAACAAATATAATCCCATTTATTTAGTAGTGATCATTTATTGTGAATAATTATTTATTCGTGTTTCCTTTAATGTAAAAATTATTTCATTACCCATAAACTTTAAAGAGAAAATGAATATTTCACTTTCTTCCACTATAATTTCATTAGATTTTTATTTAGACACTGGTATTACATCTTTAAATGATGTCTTTGATTATATAATTCCTCCATATTTCAAGCAATGATGATGACAGTGAAGATGAAGTCCAAAAAGAAAGAGGAATTAAGAGATGTCCCAATAGGAAGTGCCACTGACTGTTCATGCAGAAGACTTGGGTTCATATTCCTATCTCCACATGGTGGTTAACAACCAACCTATAACTCCAGTTCTTAGGGCATCCAACATCCTCTCTGAGTTTCCATGGATGTGGGCATTTCAGGACACAGTGCACTTACCTACATGCAGGTAAACAAGACACTTACACATAAAATAACATGATACATAAAGTATTTTTAAAGGAAAGACCAACAGCATTTTTGGGTACAAAATGCTTGACTGGAGAGCCATTAATACATATGACAACGTACATATAATCTGATGGTGGAGTATACAGGGGGGTCAATGAGAGAGGGGTTCGTAATTTGATTAGGTCTATTATATGAATTAAAAAAAATCACAATAAAGATGATGAATAAATATTATAAAATAATAGGTATTTTTTTAAAAGACACCAANTATATATATATATATAATGTTTATATGTGTTTGTGCCCATTATAATCTTTAATATTTGTTACTATTTGTGCTTTATTACTAGAATTCAAAGGATACTGCTAAAAGGCCCACCAGTCCATTGAAAACAGAAATTGGACAGTCCTAAGAGTTTAACATGCCATCTCAGAAAAAAAAAATTGATCTTCTGTCTCTCACTTTTTCACCCTCCCTTCCAAAGCCCAGGGACCTTTGAGGAAGAGTTTGGCATGCAAGATTGTAAGGGCCAAGGACGGGGGGGGGGAAATTGTGAGATCACAATCACAGCCAAAAGAGACTGAATCTTTTTCTCTTTTGTTTTTATTTGGTCAAAATGTTTGTGTAAGAAAACCTCTTCAACTGGACTTGGGGACCCTGGGTTGTACAAAACCTGAACTCAGATGTTAACTAATTGGGTTTATATAGACACTCTTTATCTTTACTGCCTATGTGTACTTACTGTTCAAAAAAATGTCCACAACTGTCAGAATGTTACTAGCTGAAAATCAAGTATTTAAACTTATGAAACTGTGAAGAAATTTCATATTTGAACAACAGTAATATTAATTATGTTTTTAAAATACTAATAAACAAATTTTGGCTACTAGGCCACTATGAAGAATAATTTTTCATTCACTTCCTGTCTGTCATTCAACTATCACACAGATTTTGATAAACCCTAAAGGGAGAATTGATAAACAGATATAAATAATAATACATATTTTCTAAGTCTTACATGATGAAATGGAGAGAAGCTTAGAAGTATGGTTAATTCTGACTAAAACAACAGGCCAAAATAAATTAATAACTTTGTAATTACCCCAGAAACTATTTGTTTATATGTTGATATTGCAGAACTCATTATATTTGTGATATCTCTAATAAATTACTTTTGATTATAACAAATATAATCCCATTTATTTAGTAGTGATCATTTATTGTGAATAATTATTTATTCGTGTTTCCTTTAATGTAAAATATTTCATTACCATAAACTTTAAGAGAAAATGAGTATTTCAACTTTCTTCCACTATAATTTTCATTAGATTTTTATTTAGACACTGGTATTACATCTTTAAATGATGTCTTTGATTATATAATTCCTCCATATTTCAAGCAATGATGATGACAGTGACAGAAGAGTCCAAGAAAGAGGATTAAGAGATGTCCCAATAGTGAAGTGCACTGACTGTTCTTGCAGAAGACTTGGGTTCATATTCCTATCTCCACATGGTGGTTAACAACCACCTATAACTCCAGTTCTAGGGCATCCAACAATCTCTTCTGAGTTCCATGGATGGGCATTTCAGGACACAGGTGCACTTACCTACATGCAGGTAACAGACACTTACACATAAAAAATAACAATGATACATAAAGTATTTTTAAAGGAAGACCAACATTTTATGGGTACAAATGCTTGACTGGAGAGCCATTAATACATATGACAACGTACATATAATCTGATGGTGGAGTATACAGGGGGGTCAATGAGAGAGGGGTTCGTAATTTGATTAAGGTCTATTATATGAAATTAAAAAAAATCACAATAAAGATGATGAAATAAATATTATAAAATAAATAGGTATTTTTAAAAAGACACCAAAGTAATTTCAGATAAAAAACAATAATGAGCTTGGTAAATAAACTCTAATGATGCAAGAGTGGCAATTTTATTATTTGGGTTAATCAAAATTTGATATTATGGGATGCTCATTGTGAGAGAATTTATCAGTGGTAATGCAAATATTAGCCAAGTAGACATGGTTGAAGTGGTCTTAGACATAGAGAAGAACCTGTCACTTTCTTGGACAAATGTAATTTCATATTCTATTCTAAATACATATCCTTATATTTACAAAGTATACCTCTCACTACTCAAAAAGAAACTTCTTTCCGCAGTTGAATACTTTTTAAAAGTTCCACAACTGGTCAACTGCTGAGAATAAGAGTCTGTGAAGTGCCAAGGGGCACATCTATAATGGATCTTCTATACTTAAGGCTTATGGAATATCATGGAAGATTGGGAAAATTTAAGAGCAAGAGAGGCTAGACACCTGATGCTACTGAAGGCATGCTTCACATGATAGGGAAGCTACACCAATGAAATTTCCACAGTATGGTAATTTAACAAATTCTACATATAATAACAAAACCAGTTGACTTAAGAATGTGGATGGGGGAAAATCAAGTGTTACCATTCCAAAATAAAGAGCTGTAAGAAACCAANTATATATATATATATATATATATATATATATATTTGTGTGTAAAAACATACACATAAGTGTGTGCATCTACAAATGTATGTATGTATGCATATGTAATAATAACAACCAAAGAAGAGGACAGGACAATAAATTGAGAGGGAAAAGCAGAGGCAGGGTGAGAGTTACAGGTGGAGTGCAAGGATTAGAAATAATGCACAGACTATCCTCATATGCTATTCACAAAAATAAAAATATAAAGAACAGAAAAGTAATATCAGAGAAAATATTTCAAAAACGATGAATGAGAAACATGAAAGTCAGAAAATATTATGACTTGTTTCTTCTAAAATTGTTTAGTGTGACGGCATTGTAGAAGCAAATACGCACATGATTCATTAGGAGAATAGCTGTAGTACAGTGTAAAATTTCTTTTTAAAAAGTTAATATCATTAAATATTTTCATCATGTAACGACCAGAGCATCACATAAAATCTAGCAGATAAAATAGATGACTCATTTACCAAACTACATTATTATCTGAGGTTTATCTCTCACATCTATAATTTTTACCTGAAGCTACTACAACAACAAAGAGTAAAACAAAAGCCTTCATTCCTGTGTAGTTCATTTCATAATGAGAGACAGAGTCCTTTGGATAGAGATAAGCACACTTAGTGTTCAGCAAATAATTTCTGAATGTCACTGATCCTCAGTCGTTTTTAAAAAGCTACTTTCTTTTATGTTGAAAGATGTGTTATGCTGCATATTATTACATTTCTCCTTTCCTCATTCTTTTGAGAATAAGTGATGAGACATTCAGTGAAGATTAAGCATTAGCAGGGAGTAACTCAATGGCCCAAGCACTGTTTTAATTGGAACCTCAAATTTCATGTAAAAATAACAAATTAAATCATTAATAAAACTCATTTTTGAGAAGAATCTGTATTGATATATTTTAGGTGATGAAACCTTTATTTTTTTCCTATATGTCTGTGGATGCAATCGTGAAGTGTCAAATCAAGGAGCATGGTAATAGAAGGTTACAAACTAAAGCTAAGCCTCTTCATAAGTTCTGTGTATCAAATAATTAATAAAAATCCATGACCACTTTTCTCCTACAAATATTAGCATTATTTTGTCAATATTAATCCTTATGCTCACTTACAGTATTGTAGACTTTTCCTTGATAAGGCAGTTCTAGAAGTACTACTGAGGTATTTTAACATGACAAAAATCAAAGTCACAAGACAATAATAAACAACTGTAAGCCAGACATGGTGGTGCATGCCTTTAATCCTAGCACTTGGGAGGCAGAGGCAGGTAGATCTTTGTGGGTTCAAGGCCAGCCTGGTCTACAGAGTGGGTTCCAGGACAGCTGGGGCTATAGGGAGAACCTGTCTCGAAAAGACCAAAGTAAATAAATAAATAAATAAATAAATAAATAAATAATAAACACATTCTGACATATAACTGAAATAGTGCAAGGAAATGTCATTTTTCTGGAGATTAAAAAATGATAAATACTACCATTAAATAAACTCAGGAAAGGAAACTTCTAGTGAGTTTTACCAAATCACATTTAAAAAGAATAATAGTAGACACATTGAGAGGGAGTTAGAGATGGGTAATCCTGTTTGAAGGACTGCGTCATTTTGCATTTGTCCAATTAATAATTATTAATCAAATCCAGGATTACAGTAGTAGTAGTGAATAAATAGTGTATTGAACAGCTTACATTTAGCTGTAGGAAGCACCTTCATTGCAGTGAGTACAGCTCAGTCCATACATATTGAGAAGAAAGATTCTATACTAAATATAAGACAATTGATTGGCATAATATGATATACTTTTCTACTCTCTTATTTGTTTGAATGTTATGATTTAAAGGCGTATGAGATTATTTTGTAAAATACATGGTTTTCTATTAAATATCAATGTATCACACATCACAAAATTGCATATACAGTACATTCAATTTTTCACTCCATAAATCATGTAGGTGCCACTTTGTTACTTTTTAATATTTTTCCCACGCACAAAACAAAATAATGTGTCTTATATGTAACTACAATTTTATTATTTACTGTTAAAGTTTTCATGTCTGTTGATGTGGCAAAATATCCTGACTAAAGGCAATAAGTGGGACAAAGAGTTTAATTTGCTTACAATTCCAGGCCATTGTCCACTATTGTGCAGAAGTCAAGGTAGTAACAACGTTGTCACTGTCAAGAGCAACGAAAGCATAAATGCATAATTCTTGATTGCTTGCTGGACATGCTCAGCTATCTTTCTCTAATCTTACAGAGTTCAGGTCACAGTCCTTGAAATGGTGCTTCCCACATTCACAATGGGTCTTCCCACCTCAAAGACCAAGCAATAAAATCCCCACAGACATGCTCACAGGGCATCTTGGTCTAAAAAATTCCTCATTAATAGTCTCTTCTTTGGTGATTCTGGGTTATGTCAAGTTGACTGTTAAATTAACCAGAACATTTTTCTTACCTCATTTAATTCAAATGGCTTACATTTTTGGTAAACATCAAAAGATCAATCTAAATCAAAATTAATGACTTTGAAAGAATTACACAGTTTTTACAGTGTATCTAATAATCACTTGCTATATTTCTGTAGGGATTCTGTCATTTGTTCCTGAGGAGATATATTTCAATGATTATTAAAAAGATTGTGAATCTGCTCTGCTTTTTTTGGTTATGAGTATCATGTTATCTCAATATTCCATTAGTAGATCTCATTTTCAAAAAAATTTATTAGTAACTCAAAGTATCTTCTCAAGTTTCAGGTAAATGAAAATGTAAATACTAATAGCAAATGAATCATGCTGTGCATGTATTGATCTAGCAAGATGGATAAATCATTACTGAACGAGAAGGCAGTGTATGACCACTATCATAATAAAAATAGAAAATAGACTGTAGTGAGTTATAGAAAAAAGTACTTTCCACTATAAGGATCAAGGAAGAATCTGTAAAAGGTACTATTTCAAAAAGTCTAAACAAACAGCCATGGTGGTTAAGTGCCTTTAATCCCTGCTCTTGGCAGGAGTGCCATGACTGAAGTCAGCCTTGTATACATAGTAAGTACCAGGGCAACTATGGCTACATGGAAACCCTGTCTCGAAAAGCCAATACAAAAATAGTCTAACCGTTTGGCAGAGGAAACTCTATTGGAAACCAGGGATAAATACAAGATAAATGGAGCATATTGAGGAGATATTTTATAAAATAATAAACTGCTTACTTTAGATGAACTGTGTGGTACCAAGGTTGACACATTTGAGGCATAGTTAGGAAGACAGACAATTACTAGGGATTACAAGACTGGGAAAAGAGAGCTTGTTTGCAAAGAGAAAAAAATATTTCCTAGCTCTCCAGCAGGAGAGTGAAAAACCGGGAGTTTAAATAGATTGATCTTTTAAATTTTTATTTATTTTTTCACGTGTATGAATGTACTGTCTGCATGTAGGTTTGTGCACCCGTATTGTGCACATGCAATTGGTACTGTTAACCACTGAGCCATCTCTCTAGGCCCTAAATAGGTTGATTTTTGAGAAGGGTGAAAAATTTATTTGCCAACTGAAAAAAAAGATTAAAAGGAGATTTTTGTTTTGGCCTTTTAGACTCAGGGTCTCCCTGTATCCCCTCATGGTCTGGAACTAGCTTTGTAGACCAGGCTGGCCTTGAACACACAAAGATCCGCCTGTCTCTGCCTCCCAAGTGCTAGGATTAAAGGCATGCGCCACCATGTCCGGCAAGGAGATTATTTAAGTAATTAAGTAGCTATTGTACTGCTCCATACAGAATAATTATGGAGTTGGGAAAAAGTCAACACTAGTGAAAGATGTGGATCAGATATGGAGGTTTTTTTTTTTTTTCTGTATATACACTACATGGTTACATGATTGTAAAATGCAGAGCATGGTGATTTGAGTATAAGGTGATATCATCAACAGTGATGAAAAGACAATGAAGTGGACATATCCTAGAAAATTAAAACAATGAAACGGTGGAAATTCAGAGATCTGCTGTAGACAAAGGTAAAAATACTGTGCAGAGAATTATAGCCTTAAAAATAAATGGGGTAGGGGCTGGAGAGATGGCCTAGCGGTTAAGAGCATGAACCGCTCTTACAGAGGACCCGGGTTCGATCCCCAGCACCCACATGGCGGCAGAGAACCGTCTGAAGCTCCAATTCCAGGAGAACTCCAGTTCCAGGGGAATCCGAGACCCTCTTCTGAACTCCACGGCGTTGCACGACACGGGTGCACAAACTTGCATGCAGACAGTACATTCATACACATACAGAAATAAATAAAATTAATAAAAAAAATAAACAAGAATATAATAATCACCTAATATTTACCAGATATTAAATTTATAAGTGTATATATTATGCAGTGTCATGTCATCGGGAAAATTTTTTCTGAAAGCAGGGAGACTAAGCAATTGAAAATCATAAATAAATAAGGAGAGTTCAATCAAGGTTTATATACATGTAATCATACAAAACAGGCACAGGATATGTGTTGAAAGAGACACAGAACAAGTCTGAGATGAAGTGACACTTGAATTCAATGTTAGAATAGGGGAATATTTGCCAAGTGAAGAGAACATATTTGAATTAAAAACTACAAGAAGGACAATGATATGAAGGCTTTAAAAAGTGTGTGTGTTTGTGAAAAATCTTTCCAGTTATCGGTTTTTGAGTAACAAAGAAAATGTTATAATTAAGAACAGTGGTGTTTAGAACTATTTGGATGAAATTATTCTTCAACCATATTAGGTAGTTAGATTTATTAAGTAGTCAGCACAGAGCAAATGAAAGCTTTTCAGTCAAAGCATTACTTGATTTATCTACTTATTATTTTGAATTGGCTTCCCCTTAAATCACTCCATATAGAGTTTGACTACTCAGAGCATTTCTACAACTAAAAGTATTTTGTCTTGGTTTAAGGGCACTACTTCTTTTAACTTCCTTAATGCAAATTTACATTAATATTTTCATGTTTAATGAGTTCATTCCTTTCAAAAATATAATTGTATGCCTGAAAAATTTGATTCATTTGCAATGTTCCAGCCTTATCAATAGATACAATAAGGAAACAATATTGTGAAGTAGATTTGCAAAAATCAACAGAAGGTATTGTTGAATTCTAAGAGCCTGAACTAGTATATGGCAATGAGAAATATTTCCACAAATATTTATTCAACAAATAAATATAATAATAATAATAATAATAATAATAATAATAGCTCAACTACACATAGGTTAGCATGGAAATTACTTGACAATGAATCACGGTGACCGGATAATAGTGATGGACTATCCTTAAAGATTGGATGTAAAAGCATTAAATTTGGTAAGAAAGAAGGAAAATAATAAGTTTGTAAATGTATGGTCTAAGTATTTCATAATTAAACTCGAGAATTGTGAAATAACTCAGCATAGGAGCAGGATATAAAATCAGCATCCAATAATGACCATGCCAAACATAAAGAAGTTTGCATAGCTAATTACATAAAAATGAAATATGAGTAATTGCTCAGATGCCTGGGAAACTCTGTTTCTTCATGTGAACTTACAGCAATGGTGTTGGCACATACAAGACTCATACAAACACAAACCAGACAAAAACCCAGAATAAGACTGGCCAAATAGGCAAGAATCCCCAACCTTACTGCTGATGAGGGAGAGTTAGTCTTTAAGGAAGTCACTGGGCTGGAGAGATGGCTCAGCGGTGGGTGAAGAGCATGGACTGCTCTTGCAGAGGACCCCGGTTCGATCCCCAGCACCCACATGGCGGCTCAGAACGTCTTTAACTCCAGTTCCAGGGGAATCTGACACCCTCTTCTGACCTCTGTGGCATTGCACGACACGGGTTCACCAACCTACATGCAGACAGTACACTCATACACATAAAAAATGATAAATAAATAAAAATATTTAAAAAAAGGAAGTCACACGAGACAATCTAACCATGCTCCAGTGGATGAAATCACATCACTGGACATCTGGGGACACAACCTTTACTCCATATGCCTTAATATATATGATAGAATATATGAGATTCACCAAAGGGGATATGAAATGTGCAGATGAAATATGGTAAACATGGTTATATTTTATTGTATGAAATGAAAAAAAAAAAAAAAAAGAAAAAAAATGAAAATACAAAAGTAAAAAAAAAAAAAAAAGAAGAAGAAGAAGAAGAAGAAGAAGAAGAAGAAGAAATGGAACAAACTTTTAAACAGTTTTAAATAAGCTTCTTTTGTTTCATACAACAGTTCTTAGTTAAGTTTAGACCCCCCATCCATGCCCCTCCAAACCCCACCAGATACTATGCATCCCCCCATATATAGTAATAAATAAACAGCCAAGCATTTGTATCCAGATATCCCAAAGTCCAAATTCACCCACTGGATTCTAGTCAGCCCATCTAGAGATCATTCAAGTAAGGCTTAGGCTCCCTCACCCAGTAGAAAACAGTGTCCAGTTTTTCTCAGTATAGGGTTGGCCCAGCACACATTTTTCTCATTCACTCTGGACCCTTGTTTAATTGAGTTGACATGGGTCCTGTGCTCCATGTTACCATTGCTACAAGTTCATATGTGCAGCCTTCCAGTGGCCTGAAATACTCTGCTCCCTTATGTCCATGAACCAGTCCTAGCTCTTACAATATTTCTGGCCCCTCATCTGCAATGGTCCCTGTGCCATGGGTGGGTGAGTTTCAATATACAGATTTTTAAATTACAAAATAAAATAAACTACAAAATAAAATCACACTAAAAACCAGAATATTCATGGTTTGTGAAATATTATTGCTTTCAAATTTGCCATGAAGTACTTGACACATGTTATTGAATTAGCTCATTGATTTGGAGGTTCAGAGTCTAAGATTCATTGGCCACAGAAATTTTTATTTTTTTCTGAATTAGATGCATCATGTGACTTGCTTATGCCACAGAAAACTCATATTGTTGAATGAGAAAAGACAGAGGTAGAAAGAGAGACAGAGAGGAGAAATTATTACAAATATCTTTTGAGGACATGCTACCAAGGTCCTGAGGTTGTGTCAAATTTCTCTACCTTCAAAAACTGCCAAAGTTTGTATCACATCCAAATAGTACCAAAATTCAAAATAGCTCTAAATATATACATATTTGTAGGTGGTCAGATCATTTAGCCATAGTAGATGTAAATGCTACCTAAACCTATAGATATACTGCAATCCTTACAATAATGTCAAATAGAAAATGGAAAAAAAAATCCTTAAATTCTAGTGTAATCTCAAAGAGAAAATAACATATAATGCAATCTGGAAAAAGTAGGCCTTATTTTTATTAATTTCAAAACTGGTACTGAAATACAGTACTAACAAAATATTATGCCTGGAATCAGAAGAATGAACCAGTCAAACAAAAATGGAGGGCTTAGAAATAACCATTTGCATATATGTGCAAATAACTTTCGATAAAATTCTTAACACCTTAAGCTGGGTTTTAGCCAGTCTCAATATATGCCGCTAAAAATAAAGACATATATATACAGATGCATAAAATAGGATTCTTATTTCATACCACATACTAGAAATACCTTAAATTGGACCACAGTCTAAATCCTAGGACTAAAACTATAAACCTCTAGGAAGATAAAAGTGGGAAATTTCATGAGAGTGGTATTGTTATTTCTTGGGTGTGACTGTAAGGTCACAAACTAAAGTAAATTGAAGTTAGACTTCAACAATATAAAATCTTCTTATATGTCAAAGGTCAATGCCAATAGAGTAATAGAATAATTTATGGAATGGGAAAATTCTGGAAATTCATTTTCTAAAAGGAATATTTTTCAGAGTATATAAATATTCTTATAGCTTATCATTGAGAAAGTAAAATATCTTATTGAAAATAGGTGAAGGTGTGATGTTTGGCTTTAAAAGTCAGCTGCCACAATGTACAATCATTTGAAGAAGGAGCCTCAATTGAGAAATCATCTTGGCTCATGTGGGAAGACCACTCCCAACATGGAGAGCACCTTCTTTCTGGTACTAAAAAGAAAGAAGGAAAATAATTCGCTTTTGCCAACTTGGAATTATTTCTTGCTCCTGATTTTATTTACTTAGTTATGGTGATTCTGTTGCTCATATTAGAACCAGCATTTCCAGGCTTCATCTGTAGATGGAGGAGGAGTGGCCTTCCAGAAACCCTTTCAGGTATTCAGCAGAAGTTGGGACTGCTGAGACACCCAGCCTCAACAACTGAGCAACTGCTGGGATCTGAGTGTTCAGATATGAGACAGCTGTTGTTAATATTTTGAAACCCTATTATTCTAGAGAACACTGACTAATACAAAAGCATTGGATAAACATTTCTCCACAGTTATATGACAAGGAAATATGCACATAAAAGATTCTCAATTTTGCTATTCATTAATGAAATGCAATTAAAATTCAATGTAAGATAATTTCAAAATCATTATGATGGATATTACAATAAATCATAAAAGTAATTTTTCCGAAAATGTGGAAAATCCTTGGTGTAATATAAAATAACTTCTCTGATATAGACAAAGCTATAGAATTATATCTAAGATAAATGTAAACAAAAATATTCAATCCATCAGTATCAATATCGAAATGAATGTAAGCGTTTCAAGCAGGTATTCATATTTTGTGTCCACAGCAAAGTTCTTCATAGTAGCCAAAAGATGGGGACAATCTAGTATTAATCATGAATAAATAATATGTCATATATACACTCAAGGTATGTGTACGCACACATATATTTACATATATATTTACATATATCCATATATATATATATATATATATGCAGTTTTCACAGTTCACTTCTCTGTTGCTATAATACAACCTTACCTGAAGGTGAAAATGATTTATTTTGGATTTGGCTTATAGCTCAGAGCCTGTCACTGAGGGAAGTCAAGGAAGGAACTCAAGGGAGGAAACTGGAGGCAGGAAATGAAACAGAGAATGCTGAATAACATTTCTTACTGGCTTCCTTCCCTTTGGCTTGCTAAGCTACCTTTCTTTCTCAGGCAAAGAACACATAGTCAGGAATATCTGGCACCACCTACAGTGGGCTGGGTCCTCCTACCTCATGCCTACAGGCCAATCTGGAATTTCTGGAAGAAATTCCAAAGTGAGATTCTTTCCTCCCAGCTATATCAACTTTCTTTGTCAAATTCATTGAGATCTTATGTATGAAATAGAAAATTCAATAAAAACAGTTTTAAAAAACTATTTCGATTCACCCCTTTTCAATGATCCTGCCCTCTCATTAACTACAGCTGATTTTTCAGCAGTTAATTAGCATCAATTGTCGAAGAAAGGCAACGTCTTCACTTAGTGGATTTTGTATTTTGTTAAGCACAACTGACTCTTCAACCTCAGATATTTTTATTTACAATTAATGTTTTGATATTTTTGGTGATGGCACTATATTTATACATCATCTGCAATCTTCCCTCCAATTCCTCCAACTGTCTTCTCACTGTTCATAAATTTAATGATCTCTTCTAAATATGTGCATGTGGTGTGTGCATTCACATAAGCATGCAATCAACTGAGATCATTTAGTGTTGCTAGTTTGTACATTGATGTGGGGCTGCTCAACTGGATTGGATTAGATGATATGTCAGGTAGCTTTTCCCTCAGAAAACTAATTCTCAAGGAGAATCCTCTGCAGGGGAATTCTCCATTGAACACTTATAGTACTTCATCTAAATCTGAGGTGAAAATTTACCCAGATATATTGGTATATCAAATGTTGGTATCATTAAAAAATGGTAACATTAACCCAGTCTTGTTTAGGCAACAATAAAATTCAAATCTATCACATGAAGTGCCATGAGAAAATCTTTGAGGGACTTTCAGGTTCCCATATGATACTTCCCAACCAGGCCTCCACTAATGTCATTGCTCTCATCATTTTCTGCCTTGCTCCCACAATAGCACATTAAACTCTTAGTACTTTCAGCCCATACTATTAAATGCTTCCACAGCCCTCCCCCAAAACCAACATGGACAGTTATATCAAAGCAATATTCCAATAGCCTGGTCCCAAATTATGTTCTCGTTTGTATCTCTTCTGCTGTGATAGAACACTAACCAAAAGCAATCTGAGGCAGAAAAAGTTTTATTTGGTTTAGAGATTCTATTGCATCATTGTGAGAAGCCATGTCAGGAATTCAAACAAGACAGGAACTCAAAGCTGGAACTGAGCAGAAACAATAAAGGAATAATTTTATTGGCTTGTTTCCCCTGGGTTGCTCAGCTAACTTTCTTCTAAATTCCCAGCCTACATGCCAAGAAATGGTACTGCTCATTGTGGGGTAAAAACTCCTAGTCTGGGGCTGGATAGATGGCCTAGCGGTTAAGAGCTCCGACTGCTCTTGTAAAGGACCCGGGTTTGATCCCCAACACCCACACGGTGGTTGAGAGCCGTCTTTGACTCCAGTTCTAGGGGAATCCGACGCACTCTTCTGACCTCCGCGGCATTGCACGACATGGGTACACAGACTTGCATGTAGACAGTACATTCATACACACATAAGAATAAATTTTTAAAAAAGTAAAAAAAGAAAAAAAAAAACTCCTAGACTGATTTGCAACTAAGAAAATGTTGCAAAAAAAGTCACACAGATATGCCTTCAGTTCAGTCTGTTAGAGGAAATTCTTCATTTGAGATCCTCTATTTCTAGGTATACTTAGATTTGTGTCATGTTGACAAAAACTAATACAATGTTAGAATTTGATTCTACTTTAAAACAAGAAAAAATTTCTGGCACATGGTTAAATGTGAAGTAACCTTGTATGCATTACAGTAAGTCAGTCACAAAGAAGCAAAAAATGTGCTTAGATCTATACAAAATACTTGAGGTAGTCACATTCATAGTCAGAAATGAGAGAGGTATTTTCTTGGATCTATAGTTTGAGTTTTAAAGAGTTAGTAACTAGTGACAACTGATTTTCACTTGAGGAATATGAAAAAGTTCTGGATAATATTAATGGATTTAATTAAATAAAGTTGCACACTTAAAATAGTTAAAGTGATAAATGAACTGACATACATATTTAAATTTTAAAGACATTTTTGAGAGCGTTTCACCCTAAGTGGAAAATCTACATCATATCTATTTCCCCAAGACTCAGGGATCTCTGAGGAAGAGGGAACAGAAAGGTTATGAGTCAGAGGTGGTGAGTGACTAAAAGAAATAACATTTTCCAGACATCAGGGAAATTGCACTTAAAAAATGCACAGTAATTAGAACAGCCTGCACTGGTCCTGTTCAAGATCAAGCCAAAAAAGAATACCACCATGGAGAGAAGAGTTTGGCATAAACTCTCACAAATAACTAAAGAACAATTAGCAACTGATAGATGGTAGAAGAAAGTTACCTTTCTTTTTAAAAAATTTGGATTTTCTTGTGATTTTCATATTATATAATATGACCATACTTACCTGCAAAGTTCATGATGTCATTTTTCTTTACTGCTGCAAAGAATTTTATGCTGTGTATGTACCACATTTTCTTTTCTTTAATAAAATAATTTTATTATTAATGTTTTGTGTATTTCATATATCATTTTTCAGTTCAATTTAGGCATAGTCCCATTTCCTTGCCCCCCCCCCACTCCACTGGAGTTAATGCATTCAGGCATACAGGTCTTGCATCTTTTTCTCAAACTTTTTAAAGTTTTTCTCAGCAGAGGTTTATTATTTTGGCCAAAATTTAACTGTATCAGTCAGTTCTTTCATCCAGTCCTTATGTTGTTGTTGTTGTTCCCTCCCATTTGTATTGCTCCAAAATATGTCTATATAAATATCACATATATACCAAAATTATGACCTCTGAAAATAAACTGTTATTTCCAAAATATGTTTAGAAATTCAGTTTTCCCTTTAATTTACATTACTCTAAATTATTAATACATACATTCCAACCATATATGATGATCACAGTGTGTGAAAATAAGTGGTAAGTTAATTCTAGAGACTGTTAAGAGATTCAAATTATAAAATCACATTTGGTTTCAGATAAAAAGAAATATAACAATAGCATTGGTCAGCTTGCCTTTCAACTGGGGATTTGGTCCTAGCATCTGAAAATGAGGGAGACAATTCTACATTTGTTTGTCAGGGACTGTGTTACTTCACATAGCATAATGGCTTCAAGTTCCATCCATTTACCTGCAAAGTTCAAGATGTTATCTTTCTTTACTGCTGCATAGAACTCCTTTTTGTTATCCACTCCTCAGTTGAGGGGCATTTGGGTTGGTTCCAGCGCTTCACTATTGTGAATTGAACTGCAATAAATATAGGTACACATGTGTCTTTGTGGTAGGATGAGTCTTGTGGGTATATACCCAGGAGTGGTATGACTGGGTCAGGTGGTAGGCTCATTTTGAGCCTTTTAAGGGTTCTCCATACTGGTTTCCATAGGGGCTGCACAAGTGGCATTCCCACCAGCAGTGGATGAATGTTCCCCTTTTCCCACAACCTCTCCAGCATTTGGTATCTTTTGTTTTCTTGATCCTAGCCAGTGTTACCAGAATGGGATGAAATCATAAAGTGGTATTAATTTGCATTTCCTTAATTGTTAATGATGCTGAACACTTTTGAAATGTTTCACAGCCATTTTTACTTTTTCACTGGTGAAGTCTCTGTTCAGCTCTTTACTCCATCTTTTGAGTAGGTCATTTGTTTTCTTCTTGTTTTTTTGAGTAGTTTATATATTCTGGATGTTAATGCTCTGTTAAATGTATCACTGGTGAAGGTGTCCTACCACTCTATGGGTTTTCTTTTCAGTTCCTTGATAATTTCTTTCTCTGTAAAGAAGTTTTTGAGGTTGATGTTGTCCCACTTGTCAACTGTTGGCCTTAGTTCCTATGAGGCTGGTATTCGATTTAGAAAATCTTTTCCTACACCTACACATTGTAGGTTGCTGCCAATGTTTTTTTCTATCATCTTCATATTTTTGTGTTTCACATTGAGCTCTTTGATCCATTTGGATTTGATTTTTGTACAGAGTGAGAAGTAGGGGTTTAATTTTTTTCCTCTACAATTGGTAATCCAGTTTGCCAACACCATTTGCTGAAGATGCTATCTTTCTTCCATTGAGATTTTTTTTAGCACCTTTGTAGAATATAAGGTGGCAGAAATTGTATGAGCTCAAGGTTGAATCTTTAATTTTGTTCCATTGGTCAACATGTCTGTTTTGTGCCAGTAAAATGCTCTAATTATGATAATAGCCCTGTTGCCAGGTGTGGGGCACACGTCTTTAGTCCTAGCACTTGGGAGGCAGAGACAGGTGGATCTTTGTGAGTTCAAGGGCAGCCTGGTCTACAGAGGGAGTTCCAGGACAGTTGGGGCTACAGGGAGACCCTGTCTCAAAAAGACAAAATAAAAAGATAATAGCCCTGTAATATAGCTTGGAGTCTGGTAACATGATCCCCCTTTATTTCACTTTTTGGTCAGTACTATTTTAACTATTCCAGGGTTTTGTTTTTCAATATTAATTTAAGAAAATGTCCAAGTTTTTGAAGAAACACATGAGAATTTTAATTGGTATTGCATTGAATCTGTATACTAATTTAGGTAAAATGGATATTTTTACTGTATTAATTGTTCCAATCCATGATATGGGAAGTCTTTCCATTTTTTTGATGTCTTCTTCAATCTCCTTCAGGGGTTTAAAATTTTTGTCATAGAGATCTTTGGTATCTTTGGTTAGGTTTGGTCCCAGGTATCTTATTATTTTTGAGGTTATTGTGAGTGGGAAGGTCTTCTTATATTCCTTCTCCAGTTGTTTATTGGTGGTGTAAAGAAAGGCTACTGATTTTTTAGGTTAATTTTGTATCCCACTTCTTTACTGAAACATTGAATCAATTCTAGTTTTCTGGTGGAGGTTTTAGCCTCCTTAGGTAAATTATCATATCTTCTGCAAAAAGGGATAGTTGACTTGTTCTTTTCCAATTAGTAGTCCTTTAATTTCCCTTTCTTGTCTTATTACCCAGCAAGTGTTTCAAGCACTATCCTGAAGAGGAATGGAGATAGGTGTCAGCCTTGCTGTGTTCTTGTCTTTATTGGGAATGCTTCAAATATTTCCCCTTTTAGGATGATGTTGACAATGGGTTTTGTTGTATGTAGCTTTGATTATGTTTAAAAATGTTCCCTCCAGTCCAATTCCTTCTAGTACTTTAAACATGAAGGCAAGCTGGATTTTGTTGAAGGATTTTTTTCCACCAATTGAAATGACCATGCATTTTTTTCAATGTTTTATTGAAGCTCTGTGCATTTCATGCAAAATTACATTATAAATCAAACATAGACCCATGCACCCTTCCCTGCCCCCCACCCCACCAGAGCTCATGCATTCTGCCAAACCTGATTTTCATCTTTTTCTCTGTCTCTCTCAAAATTCTCAATGCAGAAGTTTACTACTTCAAGCAGAAGTTCACAGTTTCATTTAGTTCTTTGACCCAGTCTTTTCTGTAGTTGTTATTATTATTCTTGTTTTTATTCCATTCAATATGCATCACTCCAAAATATGCACATATGCATGCCACATATATCATAGGTTTTAGCATCTTCAGCTTATGATTTTTTTTTCTTCATTAGCCTGAAAGATGTCATGGTTGAAGGTTCCTCCTTGGCAAGCCCAAACCACCATCAGTTCTGCTCTTTTGTTCCATGTTGTGGTTTTCCCTTCCATGGTCACCAAATGACGTCCAGTAAGCACTGTGTCCTGTCTTGATCTTCCATGTTACAGCCTGGGTAGTCCAACAATGGCAGTCTATACTGTGAAGAAGTGGAAACCCCAATAGCAACTTAGTCCACAAATTGGATTTCTCAGCAGTCCCCATCTGGCACTGAAGGTTTGGAGGATTCTTATAGAAAAGTGAGTGTTCAGCCCATAATGGATGGTTGAAAAGCTGTGTTTTTTCACGTCTTTGAAGGATGAAAAAAGCAGTGGCAGCCTCAGGTAGCTGCACTTGCTAGTAAGAGAGACAAAACAACTGTGCTCTTTTTTTTTCTTTTTGTATTTTTACTAAGATCTCAAGTTTTATACCTGAAGTACAATTTCTCATGAATTACTATTTATTTATTTATTTATTTATTTATTTATTTATGGTTATTCTTTCCTTTTGGATGTTTAAGGCTACACAGTTATCCAAGATTAACCAAGGTTTTTGTTGTCTCAAGGTCAGTTGAGGGTCTAGTCCTCAAGGGTCACTCAGATTTTTTTGGGGGGGACAGAGCCCCTGGCTCCTTTGACTATACAATCATCAGTTCCATCCACTCAAGAACAAAATTAGGTCTTGCTAGACCAGTCTACCCTTTTTGAAGCATGAGCAGACTTTCCTCTTTAGAGACTGGACACTGGCTGAAGTTGTCCCATTAGTGGATCTCCAAGACTTACCTGCACAGGAAGACTAGTGACTCACATATGCAGGACATTTCAAGAGATGCCCCATGCATAGTCCCCTGGGACTTAGTTGACCTCTGAGGGCAAGGAACAAAGTTATGCCTTAAGACCCTAATCCAGGGGCTAGAGAGATGGCCTAGCGGTTAAGAGCACTGACCGCTCTCGCAGAAGACCCGGGTTCGATCCTCAGCACCCACATGGCGGCCTAGAACCGTCTGAAACTCCAATTCCAGGAGAACTCCAGTTCCAGGGGAATCCGACGCCCTCTTCTGACCTCCACGGCATTGCACGACACGGGTGCACAAACTTGCATGCAGACAGTACATTCACACATACAGAAATAAATAAAATTAATTAAAAAAAATTAAAAAAAAAAAGACCCTAAGCCAAATTGGTATGGGCATTAAGTATGGTTATTAACAATCCAGAAAGGCTAATTTACACCAGCCTGATACTTTTAACTAGTCTATAATATTTTAGAAAAGGCTTGGACAAAAGCTCAAGAAGTCTTGTATAAGAAATACTAAGAAGCACACCCATAAAATCAATACTGTGGTTAGATATAATGTCATGACAAACTAGTTTTTCCAAATTCTTGATCTAATTTTAATCTAAAATATGCATACATATCCTTCATCTGTATATCAAAATTTCCTAACTCTGAAAATAAATGGTAGCTTAGTTCCAGAAATTGTTAAGGAATTTACAATATAAGAACAGAGTTGTTTTCAGATCACATTAATGTTGCTCAGTTTGCCTTACAACTAGGTAATTGGCATTTACATCCACAGATGAGGGATACCATTAATCATTTGTTTTTCTGGGACTGTGTTACTTCATTCAGCATGACATCTTCTGGCTCTATCCATTTACCAGCAAAGTTCACGACACCATATTTCTTTACTGCTACATAGAACTCCATTGTGTAGATATACCATATTTTCTCTACCCACTCATCAGTTGAGGGGTACTTGGATTGGTTCCAGCTCTTTGCTGTTATGAAGAGAGCTGCAATAAACATAACCATGAATGTATCTCTGCAGTAAAATGAGTCTTGTGGGTATACACCCAGGAGAGGTATGACTGGGTCAGGAGGCAAGCTAATTTTGAATCTTCCAAGGGTTCTCCACACTGCTTTCCCTAGTGGCACTATGAGTTTACATTCCCACCAGCAGTGGATCAGTGTTTGCCTTTCCCCACAACCACTCCAGCATTTGGTATCATTTGTTTACTTGATCCTAGCCAGTCTTATAGGAGTGAGATGATATCTTAAAGTGGTTTTATTTTGCATTTCCTTAATTTTTTTCCAATGTTAAACACTTTTTACTTTTATCCTTTTTTTTTTATTTTTTTGAGACAGGGTCTCCCTTTTATTACCAGCTGTCTGGGAGCTCACTCTGTAGATAAGGCTGGCCTTATACCCACAGAGATCCACCTACCTCTGCCTTCTCAAGTGCCACCATGCCCGGCTGCTTTTTTAAGAAGTTTCCTAGCCATCTCCAATTCCCCACTTGTGAAGTCTCTGTGCGGCTCTTTGTTCCATCTTTTGAGTGAGTCAATTGTTTTCTTTCTTTCTTTTTTTTTTTTTTTTGAATAGTATATTCTGGAAATCCAAGTTTTATAAGATGTATCTGCTGTGAAGGTTTCCTCCCACTCTGCAGATTTTCTCTTCACTTCCTTTTTCGTTACTTTTGCAGTACAGAAGCTTTTGAGTTTAATGAGGTCCCATTTGTCAAATGTCAATCTTATTTCTAACGCAGCTGCTGTCTGATTTAGGAAGTCTTTTCCTATACCTATGTCTTGTAGGCTGCTGCCAACGTTTTCTTCTATTACCTTCAGAGTTTTGGGTTTCACGTTGAGGCCTTTGGTCCATCTGGAGTTGACTTTTGTACAGGGCAAGAGGTAGGGATTTAACTTAATTCTTCTACAAGTGGTGATCCAGTTTTGCCAACACCATTTGCTAAAGATGCTGTCGTTCCTCCATTGTATCTTCTTGGCCCCCTTGTCAAATATTAGTTGGCTGAAAGTGCATGTGCTCAAGTTTGGACCTTCAGGTTTACTCCGTTGGTCAACAGGTTTGTTTTTGTGCCATTACCAAGCTATTTTTATGAAGTATAGCCCTGTAGTATAGTTTGAAGTCTGGTATAGAGATCCCCCCTGTATTGCTCTTTTCGCTCAGGTTTGCTTTGTCTGTTCATGATCATTTGTTTTCCCATATGAAAGTAAGAAAATTGTTTTCCAAGCTTGTGAAGAAACTCTTGGGGATATTAACAGGGATTGCATTGAATCTGTACATTAATTTGGGTAGAATAGACATTTTCACTATATTAATTTTTCCAATCCATGAGCATGAGGGGTCTTTACATCTTCTTATATCTTCTTCAATTTCCTTCTTCAGGGGTTTAAAATTTTTGTTGTAAAGATCCTTGGTGTCTTTGGTTAGGTTTGTTCCTAGGTATTTTATTGTTTTTGAGGCTATTGTGAGTGGAAAGGTCTCCTTGTAGTCTTTCTTCAGTTGCGTGTTTTTGGTGTAAAGAAAGGCTACTGATTTTTTCTAGATTTATTTTGTATCCTGCCACTTTACTGAAGCTCTTAATCGTTTCTAGGAGTTTTTTGGTGGAGTTCTTAGCATCCCTTAGGTAGACAAACATATCATCAGCAAAAAGGGATAGCTTGACTTCCTCTTTTCCAATTAGAACTCCTTTAATTTCCTTTTATTGCCTTATTGCCCTAGCAAGGGTTTCAAACACTATATTGAAGAGGAGTGGTGACAGGAGGCAGCCTTGCCAAGTTCCTACCTTTAAGGAGTATGCTTCTGTCTTCTCCATTTAGGATGATGTTGGCTGGGGGTTTCCTGTATATGGCCTTGATTACATTGAGAAATGATCCCTCCAATCCAAATCCCTCTAGGACTTTAAGCATGAAGTGATGCTGGATTTTGTCAAAGGCTTTTCTGTGTCAATTGAGATAACCATGTGGTTTTTGTCTTTCCATTTATGTGTTTCATGATATTTACTGATTTTTGTATGTGGAATCATCCCTGCCTCTCTGGTATGAATCTAACTTAGTCATGATAGATGATATTTTTGATGTGGGTCTGTATGTGGTTTGCAAGTATTTTGTTGAGAATTTTTGAATCTGTGTTCATTAATGAGACTGGTCTATAGTTCTCATTTTTGGTTGTATCTTTGCCTTGTTTTGGTATTACAGTGATGCTGGCTTCATAGAAGGAATTTAGGATATTTTCCACTGCTTGAATTCTTCTGAACAATTTGAGTATTAATGGTTGTAAGTCTTTTTAAAATGTTTTATAGAATTCTGCCATGAAACCATATGGGCCTGGGCAGTTTTTATTTGTGCGTTTTCTTATTATATTTTCAATTTCTTAATATATTATGGGTCTGTTTAAACTGTCAACCTCTTCTTGGTTTAGCTTTGGTGATTCCCAGGATTTCAGATATTCATCCATTTCTCCTAGGTTTTCAAACTTAGTAGAGTATAGGTTTTTGAAATATTCCAGTATGACTGTCTGAATCTTTTCTCTGTCTGTTGTGATATTTCCCCTTTCATCATGGATTCTATTGATTTGGAGTTGCTCTTCCTTTCTTTTGGTTAACTGGGCTAGAGGTCTGTCTATCTTATTTATTCTCTCAAAGAACTAACTTTTGGATTTATTGATATTCTTGGTATTGTTTTCTTTATTTCTATTACATTGATTTCTGCTCTCTCTGATTTTTGTCATTTCTTCTTATCTGTTGCCTTTAGGATTCATTTGTTGTTGTCTATCAAGTGTTTTTAGCTGCAGTGTTAGATCATTCACTTGTGTTCTTTCTGTTTTTCTAATATAGGCATCCAGGGCTATAAACTTCCCTCTTAGGACTGCTTTTAAAGTAACCCATAGGTTTTATTGTGTTGTATTATCATTATCATTCAATTCCAGGAATACTTTTACTTCTTTCTTTATTTCTTCCTTGATCCATTCATTATTCAGGAGTATGTTGTTTAGTCTCCATGTGTTCTTGTAGATATTAGGGCTTATCCTGATGTTGATACTGAGCTGTACTGGACTGTGGTCTGATAGCATGCATGAAATTATTTCAATCTTTTTGTATTTGTTGAGGGTTTTTTTCTGTGTCTCAATATGTGGTCGATTTTGGAGAATGTTCTGTGGGGTGCTGAGTAGAAAGTGTATTCTCTGGTATTTTGGTGAAATATTTGGTAGATACCTGTGAGGTCCATTTGGTGTATCATATCGTTCAGTTCAGATGTCTTTCTGTTTATTCTTTGTCCAGGTGACCTATCCAAAGGGCTCAGTGGGGTATTGAAGTCCCCTACCATGAGTGTGGTGGGGTTAATATGTGCCTTGATGTCTTGGAGAATTGTCTTTTTAAAGTTTGGTGCAACAGAGTTTGATACATATATATTCATGATTGTGAAATCTTCATGGTCAATTGTCCCTTTGATAAAGATGCAATGGCCCTCTTTGTCTCTTTTGATTTCTTTTACTTTGAAGTCTATTTTGTCTGATATTAAAACAGCAACACCTGCTTTCTTCTTGGTACCATTTGCTTGGAATATTTTTTCTATGCATTCACCTTAAGTTGGTGACTATCCTTGAGAGTGAGATGAGTTTCTTGTAGACAGCACATAGATGGGTTCTGTTTCCTAATACAATCTCCACTCTGAGTCTTTAGATTAGGGAATTTAGTCCATTAATATTTAAGGTTATAATTGAAAGATGTGTGTTGCTTCCTTTCAACTTATTATCCATTTGCATTTCCACTGCTTGAATTCTTCTGAACAATTTGAGTATTAATAGTTGTAAGTCTTTTTAAAATGTTTTATAGAATTCTGCCATGAAACCATCTGGGCCTGGGCAGTTTTTATTTGTGCGTTTTCTTATTATATTTTCAATTTCTTAATATACATACACATATCACCTGAATTGGAAGATTTTTTTTCTAAAAGATGTCATGTTTTCCTTAAGAAAGTGCTCAAGTTTCCTCCTTAGCTAAGTGAAGTAATACCGTCCCAGAAAAACAAAAATATGTATAGTATCCCTCACCTCTGGATGCTAGCACCAAGTACCTAGTTGTAAGGCAAAGTGAGCAACATTAATGTTATAGTCCTCATGATCTGAAAACACTTGTGCTCTTATATTGTGAATCCCTAAACAGGTTCTTGAACTAACCTACCATTTATGGTCTGACCTTTATAGGCCACTGCAGACCAGGGGCCTGGTAGACCTACTGTAATCCTTCAAGGCAGCAAAGAAACAGTTGAATTTCCCATTAGAACACAAACATCAAAACAAATCCACATGCCATAAAAGGCACCATTCTGGGGGTTCCTGTACTGGGCATCATCAATCCCTGGACAGGTGAAGAAAATACAGCCATACTGGGTGGCAGTCCTTGACCCCAGGCCAAGAATCTGACAGAGGCCATAGCTTCTCAAATTTGGCTGTAGAGTGAATATTTCTGTAGCCTGCTGGCACTCTGTGACTAGGTGCCAACTCCAAAGGGAGGAAGCTATTGGCAGCAGCCTCCCTCAGCAGGATTGAGTTACATCTGAGGCACCCATACATGGGGCTGAATGTAAGGTGCAAGCCCCACAGTCCTGCCTTATTTTTATCAACCTTCTTGTCTTCTTAACCCCGCTTAATCTATTCTACAGGGCTGGTGGTTCTGCACTGTTAAATGCAAGGGAAGCAAACTGGAAGACACTCGAGTTCCTGGCCTGGATCCACAAGATGTCCACTCAAGTGGAGAGACACGGAGGTCACTAAACCCCTGGCCTTTGGGGCCTACGAGGATAGCAGCTTATGTGGGATTCTGTGAGAAGTCAGCAGTGGCTTATCTGTGACTTGAAAAGATACACACACACACACACACACACACACACACACACAGCCCCACTATCCCTTTAGTTACCTTAGCTCATTCTTTCCTCTTAATTTGCAAAATCCTCCTGGACTTGCTCTAATACTCAACGCAGAGACCAAGAGCCCAGGCCCTTGTAATTCTAATTTAGGTAGCAGGATCCAGCCTTTTCAGTCTGCCTTACCTTTCATTCTGAAAAGTTTTGTTATTTGTTTTCAACCTGGTTCTAGATGGGACTATGTTACACTCTTAACTTTTCTGGGTTCCTTCTGTAACTAACTGCTTCCAGGGTTCATTATTCTGTGGCCGCTTCCTTCATCAGTAATATAAAATCTATAGTTGGTAAAGGGACCATCTGGTTATTGACCACATGGCTGGATATTTTACTGAGGGATTATTCTGTCTTGCAACTGATGTTAAAGAGTTAGCCATAGGTAAAAAAAAAAAAAAGAAAAAAAAGAAAAAAAAGAAAAGAAAAAGCCACATAATTGTGTTGTCTGTTTATTTTTGGTGATAAATATTAATCATGGTCATGTTAATTTTTCTTTCCATCCTGACTTACCAGAATAAGATGTAATATTTTACTTTAATGTTTGGTGCCTTAAATATCTTTTAAGTAAAATATGTGCACAATTAATTAAAAGGTCCTAGGCATCAAAAATGTACTCCGGTCTCTAAATTTACTTTACTTTTAAGGATTTGCTTATGTTAAGCTTAATGTGTATCTAAACCTATACATGGATGGGAAAGGACCTCTGGAGAGAAAAAAAAAAAAAGGTTTTTCAACCTGCAGACTTCCTGCATGCAAGTGTCTCCTGAACTGTGCTCATTATGGCTCCCCAGAACTTGCCCTGAAGCAACAATTCATATTTATTTCCTTTTAAAATTAACTTGCAAAATCAGGGTTTGGTTCCAGTGCTCTAGAGAAAGAGACACATAGACTTCTGTGAAAGTTTAAATCCAACCTTGGGAGCTGGAGACATGGCTCAGCAGTTAAAAGCACTGACTGCTCTTGCAGAGGACCCAGGTTTGAGTCCCAGCACCCACATGGTGGCTAAGAACTGTCTTTAACTCGAGTTCCAGGGGAATCCAATGGCCTCTTCTGACCTACATGGCATTGCATGACACGGATGCACCAACCTACATGCAGACAGTACACTCATACATATAAAAAAAAATCCAACTTGTCTGTATGCAGAGCTTCAGGAAAGTAGCTGCAGGGAAACAGTAATTTAATTTGCCATTTTAAAACTATTGGTAAAATTCTCATCAGCAACATAATCAAGAAATCTTGGCCTAATTTAAATACATGCTTTGAGAATGGTTTCATATTTTTCTTTATATTTTCTTTATATTAATATTTCTTTATAATATATATATATATATATATGATATTGAGTCAACATAAACAAATTGGTCAAAAACTATAGGCATCTGTGTCCTATTTCTGCCTTTGGGTCTTCTCTGGCTCTTGGCCCTAAAGAAGAAAGGGAAAAATGGTTAGGGACAAGTCAGGGATAAATTATGGCTAGGTCAGAG
>VZQC01000286.1:1671770-1726382 GCA_009823505.1 Rhizomys pruinosus
GTACATGCATACACATACCGAAATAAATAAAAATTAAAAAAAAAAAGTTAAGAAAAAACAAACAAAAAACAACAAAAGAACTAAGACAAAAACTTTAGTACTAGTTGCTTAGGAGCAAACTTGGCGCGTTATGAACCTTTGGTTTAATTCCTAAGTTCACCACGTTCTAATTAATTTCTTCTACAACGGTCAAAAGTTAACTCTCTTTGTTCTTCATAATTCTAGCCCTGCTCCAAAAGAAAAAGTCCTTTCTTACTTCATTTCAAACTTAATTTCCTTGTTCAAAACAACATGTGAGGTTTTTTTAAAACTTAGATTGTTTAGAGGTAAAATTTTCCATTCAGTTGCTTTTATATTTGTCAGACTTCCATGGATTTAATTCTAACCCTTCTGTATTAAAATTTTACTGACAAATTTCTTCTTATCTCTTAATCAGGCTTCCTAAAAATATACAAATGTAATATGCTCAAAATTGCTACCATTAGACTTTATTGTACTTATTCGAATGTCTTGTTTTTTTATATGTCATTTTTCATCTCATGATAATTTTAATAATAAGGCCACTCAAAAACTTTCTCTTAATTTTGATAAATGAAATCTATTGAGTTATAGTTCATCTTTTCATGCTTGAATAGGATGTAAAAATTTTAATTAAAAACAACGGGTACCCTAAAACATCTTTCAATAAAATGTGTGCACAATTAATTAATTAAAGTATTAGGCATTACAATTCATTTAGGGTTTTTCAATGTTTTCCAATAAAGGCGTCACTAATTGAATCTATTTAAAAAATTGCTTAGAAAGGCTTTGTTCACAGGTTCACTGGTCACTTTGCCTATGATTTGACTCCAACCTGCCCACCCAATTAATGCACAACCAGCCACTGAGTGAACACATGCGTCTTAGTAACAATTTAAAAAAAAAAAAAAAAATCTAAAAAGGTATAGCTGGACTGCCTTTTAGATAATCTATGATTACCCGTCTAATCAACACTAGTAGAGAGTGTGGAAGAAGACCCTGACTCCAAGGTTTTATGACCCTTTAAAATCTGTCTTTAGGAATCATGGTACCCCATCTTATGAGGTCTCTCAAATCATGTAGTCTATAGGCCCTTCCCCTGTGACCGCCCCTTCCCCTACTGCCTCTCACTAATCCAGGAACTAGCTAATCACAAAGACCCTGCGTTCTCGGAAATATTTTGCTTAACTGATTCTTGAGAAATGTTTTACAGGTTCACCCCCTGTGTGTTGCCGGCCGCGTACGAGATAAGATTCTTTTTTTTATTTTTTTTTTTTTTTTTTCGTTTTTATATTCCTCAAGGTAATCCAAGCCATATACAGTAAACCCACAGCTAATATCAATCTTAAAAATGGGGAAAGACAGAAGCATTCCCGTTAAAGTAGGAAAAACTCAGCAACGTTGCCCCCTGTCACCACTCCTCGTTCAATATAATGCTTGAAACACTGCTAGGGCAATAGGCAAAGAAAAGGAAATTAAAAGGATACTAATTGGAAAAGAGGAAGTCAAGCTAATCCCTTTTTTGCTAGTGATATGATTGTTTACTTAAGATGCTAAAAACTCCAGCAGAAAACTCGTAGAAAATGGATTAATAAGCTTTCATAAAGTTGGAAGGATACAAAATTTATCTAGAAAAATCAGTATCCCTTCTTTACACAAACAAGTAACTGAAGAAGAATACAAGGAGACTTTCCCACTCACAATAGCCACCCCCCCCCCCCCCCCGCCCCTCCCCCACCCCTTCCAAAAACAATAAAATAAACCTAGAACAAAACTGACCAAAGATACCAAAGGTCTCCCCCCCCTACAAAAAAATAAATCCCGTAAGAAGGAATTGAAGAAGACAATCAGAAGATGGGAAAACCTCCCATGCTAGTGGATTGGGAAAATAAATATAATTTTGTAAAAGTAAAAATGTCTATTCTACCCAAACTCCTGTACAGATTTAAGGCAATCATTTAAAAACACAAACATTTCTCCCATGTTCCCCATCCCTTGGGGTCCCTGCTTTTAAAGTTCCCTATTCCAGTCCTGGGGGTTGGTCTCCTCTGCCCCTGCGTGGGTTACAAGTTCGACCCCAGTGCACTTGTTTTTCTCCCGAATAAACCTCATGTAATTGCAGTGAGAATGGTCTTTGGCTGATTTTTTGGGGAGTCGTTCTATCCCGAGATTGAGTGAGAGCCACGGGCCAGTTTTTTCTGGGTGTCTGTCATGTGGGGGCTATCGGGATGGAGACCAGCCCTCAATCACAGACCCATCTTTGAAGGGCCGATTTTTTATGGTTCGTTGGGTGCTGTTGGATGTCCTCCTGGTGGTCTGTCCGGATTCTGGGAGGCGCCATAAATCTGTTACTTTCGGTTTGCTGTCGCTCTGCGCTTGTGAGAGCAATGAACTCCCCATTCTGGATGGGGGGGAGAGTTACTGACAGACGTGTTAGGAAGGTAACCGACTGTGTTGCCCTGGAGACTTCCCAGGAGGTCTGACGGAGGCCCGAGGACGCTCGGAGCCCTCCCATCTGGGTACCGACATGGACATTGAGGCTCTCATAGAATCGGGAGTTTTCACGTCTTCTCGGTCATCTGAAACTGTTTCTTGGTTTTGGAGGACTCGCAGAAAATGGGTCCTGGTTTCTATTTTGGGTTCGAATGCTGTGTGACTTGAGAAAACGATGGGACAGACTGTCAGTATTCCACTTGGACAGACATTAGACCATTGGACTGAGGTTAAAAAATGAGCCCATAATGTGTCTGTGGAGGTGAAAAGGAGGTATCTATGTCTCATGTTTATGGTAACCGTGCACCTAAGATTCATGTAGCTTGTTATGATCGAGTGTGTTGGTGTGTGTGTGTGTGGTGTGGTGTATGTGTTTGTAATTCAGTTATTGTGTTTGTCTCATTTTGGTTCTGTCAAACAAAGTGGCCGATTCAAGTCCAATCCTTTATGTGCACAGAATCTTTCATTTTGGCATGCCAGAATAGATATGCCTTGCAAGAAGTTTAAAAATTGATATTTAAAAAATGCAATTTAAAGGCCCGAAAATTTTGATACTGTAGTCATCTAAATTTTTGTCTCTGAGTCTCTCTCAATGTTTCACAACAGGTGATAGTTGTTTATATAAATCAGCCTCAGAGCTGACTTTTTAAAGATCCCATTTTGGTGTTTGCTTTCAAAATGTAACTTGCTTGTTTTGGAATTATCTATTTTTTAAGACTTTTGTAGACCAGATTCAGGACTGGAAAAGGATTCTTGGATCATCTTTTGTTTTGGGTGGGGCAATTTTGTTGCCACTTGGGTACCGGTGTGGTGGCACACGATTTGGTCCAGTACTTTGGGTTGGCAGAGGCAGGCATTCTTTGTGAGCTCAAGGTCAGCCTGGTCCCTATAGCAAGTTCTGTTATCAAATAATAAAGTTTCCTCTCTCTCTCTCTCTCTCTCTTTAAGCAACCACCTAAGGGAAACTCACACCAAGATTATTGAAACTTGCTGGAAAGCAGATCCTGAGTCCAGACAACACCATAGCCAAATGAACAAAAGGAGGAGCTCAATGGATGCTTCGGAACCCCTCATTGAGAAATTCTAAAGGACTTTTAAGTTGGACATTTAATTCACCCTGTTCCTTTCCTGGTTCCCTGTCTAAAAATGTACCTAGCTACTCTTTTTACAGGCACTGGCTAAGGATTTTGTTCTCTAACCTTTTGGGGTCTTTCAGATAGATCCACTGAGCAGGAGTACCCCAGTTGCCACCTCCTATGCCCCTTTTCAGCATGGAAGAAGTAAGAGTGGTCAGTGCCCCAATTCCTCCTGGCAATTGGGGTAACCTCCTCAGAGGGTAATGTGATATGAGTAGGAGCTAAAAATTGGCTAGGCAGTTTAGGGTCAAGACCCCCGAAAGGAGCCAGTTTCTTCCTCAACTGAGAACTGAAGACTTCCTAGATCTGCCAGTAAACTTATCCTTGTGGTTGCTGACTTGTGGACCATGCATCCTTAACTCACTTCTCACATTTATTAACCAGTGGGTAAAATCCATTAAAATCATGGTACTCAGGACAAGGTATGGCCCCGTATATGGCCCCCCTGAGGAAAAAGACGATGGAGTCTAAGCTTAGCCTCCCAGTATACAACTCAAGGGAAAAAAATATGAGAGGCCCACAATGACTCCATTTTGAGTATAGCCACCATTTTAAGCAATTACTGAAACCTGCCCAATCCAAAAAAAAAAAAGTTGATTGCTCAAAGACAGTTGCTCAAGGCCTCAAGAACAGCTAACTTAAAGATAACTGTTGGTATGAAGGGTGGTTCTCCAAATCCCCTTGGATGACTACCCTATTTTCTGCCCTGATCGGGCCCCTGATGATTCTATTACTTTTGCTCACCATAGGGCCTTGCATAATCAATAGACTAATTGCTTTTGTTCGCCAGAGAGTAGGTGCTGTGCAGATTTTAATGCTTCACCAACAATATCAGTGCGTAGAGCATAAAGGGCCTAAAAATTAAAAAAAAAAAAAAAATTAAAAAGGTACCCTGAGCTTTGGTTCTATGATTAGAGCTATGTCCTAGAGAGAGTGGGGAATGAAGGACCCCTGCTCCAAGGTTTTATGCACCCTTAAAATCTGTCTTTAGGAACCATGGTACCTCCAAGTCATGTACACTATAGGCCTTCCCCACGATCCCCCCTTCCCCCTACTGCCTGCTCACTAATCCAGGAACTAGCTAATCACAAAGACCACTGCGTTCTCAGAAATATTTTGCTTAACTGATTCTTGAGAAATGTTTTACTAGGTTGCACCCGCCTGTGTGTCGCCGGCCTGCGTACTGAGATAAGATTCTTTTACTATTACACAACCCTTCCCCCATTTCCCCATCCCTTGGGATTGTTGCTTTTAAAAGTTCCCTATCTCAGTCCCTGGGGGTCGATCTCCTTTGCCCCTGCATGGGTTACGAGTTCGACCCCAGTGCACTAGTTTTTCCCCAATAAACCTCGTGTAATTGCAGCGAGAACGGTCTTTGGCTGATTTTTTGGGAGTCGTTCTATCCCGAGATTTGAGTGAGAGCCATTCCAGTTTCTGGGGGTCTTTCAGTAGGTTCATTTCTATGGGAATTTTCAGGCCAACCCAGTCTGACAAAAAGTTCTAACTCCAAAAAATTGTTTCCTTATTAATGTTATGAGTCAGAAACAAGCATTTTTTCAGAGCAGAGGTATTTGTTTAGCATATCAATCTTTTTACAAAGAGCAGATGTTGGTTAATCTCATCAGACCTTAGGACTTTTCCTTAAGAGTGAGCCCTGAATTCTGTGGCCTGTGGCCACTCCAGAGAATTCCACAGGCCAGCCAGGTTTGGTGGACTACACTTTTGTTCCCAGTTCAACTTCAATCTCAGCACAGCAGAGATTTTGTTTAAGGTCAGAGGCATTGATTTCTGAATAAAATGGAGATTGTCTCTCCCATTTTATGGTCTGGCCATGTCATTTTCCATCTCTTATTAAGTTGTAAACCCAGTTAAGGATATTTACATTTTTTAAAATACTCTAAAATTTTGGTTTTGAAATGAGTTTGTCATGATTTTGTACCTAACCACAGTATTTATTTTATGGAACTGCTTAAATGTATAGACTCACACTTACTGCCAATGTATTTGCATACTGTTAACATTACATAAATAAGCTTTGTTTCTCTAGGGTCCTAATTCAATTAAGTAATTTTTAAAACACAGTGTATGCCTAGTCAAGGTTTATCTAAATAATGTTCAGGTTTTGCCAAAGTTTGCCTACACATTGTGTGTTATTTAAAGATTTAGTAAAAATTACAATGCCAACATTAAGGAAAATTGGTTAAATATTATTAATAAAAATGTGTAATACACTTAAATTAATTAAAATGCAAATTGTTATTCATAATTGTTTGGGATTAATGTATGGAAATGTTCTCTATATTTTTCTGTATTGCATAATATTATACGTAACAGTCCTTTTGTCTACAAGGTAGTTTGATTCAAAAAGACTGGGTTTTGCCTTCTTAAATCAACAATATACAATTTATATGGATTTAATGGAACTCTACAACTTGCTTCCTGTATGGGTATGTAGTACCACTGCCTTTTAAAAATTATAAATAAAAATATAAACATCTAAACAACAAGGAAAAAAACCTATCCTATTCATGGTACTAATACAAAAAAGGAGAAATTACTATGACTCCCTCCACAATACAAGTAATAGAGAACTCTCTAATCTAAATCTTTTGTCAAATTTTTAATTTTATAATAAAAAATAAAAACCCAAATTCTTTACTATCTATAAAAAAAAGGTATCGGCCCATCTAGGCATCAAAACAATAGAAAAAGTCAGAGAAAAGACCACTTCACAAGAGACCATCACACAGGGTGATCTCCCTGGATTATGAGACAATTATTATGACAGTGACTCCTTATCAGATATGCTTGACTTCTTCCTTTGACTAATAAACATGAAGGGATATTATTTATTCCCCAAAATTATTGATTAAAAACTATCAGATCCAGGTACTATTCTAAACTCCTCCAAAACTGCTTAGGAACCTAGAGAACAGTTAACAAAAAGTGCAGTAAAGGTAAGAACTGTTTGAGAATTGGGTATGAACCAGCCAAGTTAAACAGGGTACCTTTCTTTACTGAAAAAAAAAATCTTCCTGTGTGTGGAAACAGTTTTGCCTGCCCGGGGCCTCCCCCAGTAGCCAATTGGTGTCAGTGAAGAAAAAACAGGTGTTTTGACTACAGCCAACAGTCAGGGCCAATGAGTCTATCAAGGCTAGAGAAATCCAAGAGGAAAATAGGAAAATAAACAAACAACCAAACAAAGACTCCAAATACCAATTGAGCTTCTAAAAATAAAGTAACTCCAGGTACTAAAAAATAGCTGAACTAATGTCCCTCATTCATGCTTTAGTGAATTATTGTATGTTTCAGATTTGATATGAAAGAGCTAAGATATTTTATTCTTAAAAAGGAATTTAATTACCCTTCATCCATTTATCTACTAAAACATGTTTATGATAAATGGTGTTGTTTAAGAAAAGACATGCCTAGAGAAGACACTCTAATACAGAGGATTGATGGTATTTCTAAATATCTATTCCTGTGCCTATAACAACCTGTTATGAGAATTAATATTTGCTTAATTTGCCTTTACTTTTTTTTAATTTATGTTTTATTAGTAAAATTAAAAAGGAACCCCTGGATGAACTGCCAACCTGCTGGAAGGAAAAGCTGGGACAGATCTGAAAGTCCACATTGTCACTTCAAGGAAAAAATGGACTGTTCTGCTACTCACACACTCTTTGAAACTTTTTTCCCAAAGCCTAGAGATTTCTTGCAGACAAAGTATTTAGGAGATGAGGGATGCTTTTGAGATCACAAAAACACAAACTGCACTTTATTTAATCAACATAATTATATGTACAAGCTTTTCCAGCCATACTTGAGACTTTGGTGTATAGCTAATTTCACCATCTGTGTAAAATTGGATACAAATGCTTACTAATGGAACCTGTATGTTTGGGGGATGGGGCTAATGTTGTTTTACGTCAATGAGTCTGAGGTAGTGGAACAAAATGTAAAAGCCCTTAAGGACCTCCATAAAGAACTTTGGGTCTGATATTCTTCCCAGTCGTCTATCTCCTGCTTCTCCAACCCCTTAACCATCTGGATGCTCCCTTTCATAGGACACCTTAGGGGTGCTTGTGGTGGTTTGAATGAGTGTCCCCCATAGGCTTTAAGTATTGAGACATTTGTCTCCAGTTGGTGGCACTGTTCTCGGAGGTCTTAGAAGGTGTGGCCATGCTAGAGGAAGTACGATATTGGGGGCAGGCTTAGTGAGTTTAACTAGTCTTGCGGTCTCCAGTTGCTCTCTCTCTCTCTCTCTGCTTCCTGTGCTCATTGCGAGATGTGACCCTTGGCTTGCTGCTCCAGCTCCAGCTGCCATGCCTCCTACCACAATGGAGTCTAATTCCCTGGAACCGTCAATCGTAAGCTCAAATAAACTCTTCCTTTTGTAAGTTCCTTGGTCATGGTGTTTTATCACAGCAACAGAAAAGTGACTAATACAGTGCTCTTAGTAATTTTCCTCCTGTGTTATCCAGTTCATTAAATGACAAAATAACACCCTCAGTAAGGTAGTGACCCAGAGCACCCTGATTCCATACTGGGCCCCTCCCTGAACCCCTGCTTTAAAAAATATGATGACGCATCCCCATTTTATAAAAGAAAGTCGGACATGTGGGGCTAAATAAATCCATTACAGCTGAGTATAAGAGAGCTGGATTCTACCCCAACAACCTAAAAGGCTGGCAGGAGATGAGAGCTTCTCCCACTCATCGTATTAGACTTCAGACCCCTGCAGCACACCCCCAGGAGAGTGTATCTTCAAGTGTAGCATTCCTAAGCTTATCCCTCCTGAGACCTGTCCACTCTGTCCTCTGGAGGCAAGTGGTGTAATCCATAAGTTTATTTTTGGGGGCTACGGTGGTGTTCTTGCCATAAAACTTAGCCATTGCAGAACACATGTAGGGCTTTTCCTCTGTTCTGCCCACCTCCTGGTTAAAGAGCCTAGAAAACTCTGTGTAAGTTATTAAAACCTCTGCAATGAGTTTGTTCCCTTACGCAACTCTGGAGTATTTCTTCAGATCCATTCAGGTTCACTTGCCATACCAGGGACTGTTTTCTGCTCTTTCCCACTTCTCTCCTTGCAGCCCCCACCCAGCATGAGTGCCATACCTAGGGCTGCAAGGCTGGTGAGCTGGGAGCCAGGAACCTTATAATATGCAGGAAGCCAACAGATTTAATTTTAATTTTTTTTTATTAAATAAGTACAATTTTGTATTTACCAAGGTGATATTTGCATATAATTTGTAAAAAATAAAATTTTCCTTATTTTCATAAAATATTAATTTTTTTCAGCAACCTGTGAGTTCACGGACATTTTTTCTACTTCAACAGTAAACAACTAATGCACTTTTTAAAATGAGGATTCTCTTCCTCTTTATCCTTCTCTTCCTTCTCCTTCTCCTCTTCCACCTCCTTGTCCTCCTCCTCTTCATCCTCCTTTTCCTCCTTCTCCTTCTCCTCCCGCTCCTCCTCCTCCTCTTCCTTCTCCTCCTCTTCCTTCTCATCCTCATCATAGTCGTCATAGTCCTCCTCTTCCTCCTCCTCCTCCTCTTCCTCCTCCTCATCTTCTTCCTCCTCTTCCTCCATCTCCTTCTCCTCAGCCTCTACTAAAACTCTGGTATTTCCTCTCTCAACTGAGAGCCATCATTTACATCTGTGACAAATTTTGCTTTCTTCAAAATAGTATAGCAAGCGTGTCTAGACGTGAAATGCACATATGTGAGGAGCCATAATGAGTGACATGGCATAACCCCAGCTCCTTGCATGACACCGGTCTTTAGGGCAGAAATGGTTTCAAAAGTGGTGCCCATCCCACGTGGGAAATGTATGTTGTGATGGGGACAGTTATTCAGAGTGCTAGTTTTGGTGTCTCTAACTTCATCTACTCTTAAAGGTAGATTGAGATGTTTGCCTGGTGATCCCTGAAGGAAAACCATCTCCTGCTGATCCTCACTGTCCTCTTCCTCAGTCTTGGTCTTATGTAATCGTGAGGAACGTGTTGGAGGTGACAGCTTCATTTTCTTGGCACAGGGCCCTGGCTCTGGAGCATTTGTGAGTGGAGAGTGCAACTTCTTCACTCTAGCACATTTTCTCATATGGGCTTTTTTCTGAAATATTCTGGAGCAGCTCTGGATTGTCTCTCTGGAAATTCATATTGTGGTACATCTAATCCAAAAAGGAATGAATAGATTTGTCATTTTGGGTTACAACATATAGTGACCACATCATGCTTACCTGTTTTCTGGAGAAATTCATTGATTGTATTAGCAAAACTTATTATTTGTTGGGGTAGGAGATATAGCTCAGCAGTTAAAGAGACTTAACTATATTTCCTGAGAACCCAAGTTCAATTCCCAGCACCAACATGCTTCTCACGCTTGTCTTTAACTCCATATTCAAGGGATACAATACCCTCTTCTGGCCCCCTCACACTCTTATATACATGCACCAAAACATACTCACACATAAAAATGAAAGTAAATAGAAATGTTAAAAAACTGACCTGTTCTATAAAACATGACTATACCACAGATAAAGGATGACAGATGCATGTATGTGACATTAACTGACATCTCAAGAGTCTTTCTCCCTGCCTCATAATATCTTAAGGGTACAGCATGCAGTTTAAAATCAAGGTATATACCATCATGTACATACTTTTAACTTTGAGTAAATAATGTGTCCTGTCAAATGAAGACTTAAATACATCATTTATGATATGTTTCATGAAGACATTCTTATCACAGAAAATGCAAACAAAAGTTCTACTTTACCACTATTTTCTTCTCCAGGGAGAAATGTGCTGAGTCCTCTGGGTAGATAATTCTGAACCCATACAGGTGAATTTTCTGAATGAATCTCTTCCAACTACTTGTTTCAAATATCTTCTCTGCCCCTCTGCACTGAAGTATCACACTCTGGAATTACCTAAATGATGATACTGTCTCCATTGGTGCTCCAGCACACAGACCTGAAATCATCATCATTCACTAAGGACCAGAGCTTAAGGGGGAAGGGCAGACTAAGGATGTTGGTGTTACTCCCTTTGTATCAACCATCATCACCTACTAGCCTCCTGTCTCATGTTTCCTCTTTTCCATTCCCTTTCTAGTTCCTTTTCATTTACCTGGCTTGTGCAGTTACATCAAGATATATACTTACTTATAAAGATCTGGTGCTAGTATCCACAAATGAGGGACAATATACATCATTTTTTTTGTTTTCTTTTGTTTTGTTTTCTGCAGCTGTGTCTCTTCACTTAATATAACAGCTAAACAGGTAAATAAGTTCCACTTATTTACCTGCAAATTTCACGATGTCTTCTTTCTTCACTGTTGCATACAGCTCCATTGTGTAAAAGTACCGCATTTTCATTATCCAATCATCAGATGAAGGACACTTAGGTTTGTTTTTTTTACAGATCTTTGCTATTGGAAATGAGAAGCAATGATCAAGGATGTGCAAGTATCTCTGCAATAGGATGAATCCTTTGGGTATATACCCAGAAGTATATTACTGGGCCAAATGGTAGGTTAATTCCAGTCTTTTAAGAGTTCTTCACATTGCTTTTCATAGGGGTTACACGAGTTTGGAACTCCACCAGCAGTGAATGAGTGTACTCCTTTCCCCACACCCTCTCCATGATTTGCTATCATTTGTTTTCTTGATCAGATCCAGTCTTATAGTGGTAAGATGAAAACTTAAAATCATTTAATTTGCATTTTGCTAATTACTAAAGATACTGAACACGTTTTAAGATGTTTCTTACCCATATTTACCTCTGCTCTGGAGAATTCTGTGTTCAGATCTTTAGCCCATCTTTTAACTGGGGCATTTGCTGTCTTGGTCCTTTGGTTTTTGAGTAATTTATATACTCTGGATGTTAAACCATGATATGTGCTCCTGTAGACACATGTAAGTCCATCATGCTGAGGGAGGCTGCTGCCAACAGCTTCCTCCCTGGGAAGAAGGAGTAGCCACCCACGGCTACCTGGGAAAGTGGCACCTAGTCACAGGATGCCAGCAGGCTGCAGAAATATTCACTCTACATCCCAATCTAAGCAGCTGTTACCTCTCTCATATACTTGGCCTGGGGTGTCATACCTCCACCCTATATGACCATACTATCTTCACCTGTCCAAGAATTTGAGAATGCCCAGTATAGGGATCCCCAGACTGGTGGCTTTTATGGCCTCTTTCCAGTCAATCAACAGCAGCAAATGACTCTCTTCAAGCTGGTGGCCCGGCACACCTCTTTTCATGCACACACTAGCACACAACACTCAAAACTCAAGCCCACTTCAGCTTGTAGTTACACACGCTTGTAATAATGGACCCGGGTACCTTGTCAGGTGGCACTGAATATCTGTTTATTGTACACAGTGCATCACTTATATGGCCAAAATGATGTCATCTCTCACAGAAAATCCCAGACCCTCTGGATCACAAGCTATAAATAGAACAAGCATCGTGAGCTCTGCATCAGGAACAGTTTTCACCAAGAGGGCTGGGTCAGGTGAGGACAAGCAGGCAGGCAATTTAAGACAAAGAAGCCACAGGTGGCCTCCCTTCAGCTACATCTCACCCTTTCAATTTTATTTTTTCTCAGAAGTAGAGCCCATGGAACAGGCTGTCATCACAAAGGAATCTGGGCTCTGAATATCCAGTTTTTCAAACCTGTCTTGTGTGCCAGGCAGAGGGCAGGCCGGACCTAAGATTTTATTTTTTATGCTGAAACCATTTTATGGTCAAAAATCCAACCATGAGACGTACTAATTGTCAAACAAAAGTAATGAATGTAAACAAACTTTATGCAAAACCAAATTGCAAGTAACTATGTTCAAATTTTGTATAACCCAAAGTTTCCATAAACCAATTTGAGTGGCTTGTATGTACAATCATGTTGTTCAAATAAGAGTCCAGTGTATATTGCTGTAGTCTCATGATTCACCCCAATCTCTCTGAAGCCCTTAAATTCTACCATGCCTCCTCTTCCACAAGTTTTTCTCTAGCTTTTGGGAAAGGGGCATGAGTGGATGAGTCGGTGAGAAGTAAAACAGGTTTTTTTGTTTTTTGTTTTTTTTTTTTGAGGTCATTTTGAACTCTGGCCTGTTTAGGCTTTTTCCTTCCTCAGGCTGGCACTTTATTTTTTAATCATATTAACAAAACACAAACTGTGAGAGATACAGACATTTAAATACCATTAGTTATTGTGATAATCTACACTGTGGGCACAGACACAAATAGTTAAATGGCATATTAATTTAGGAACTTGTAACTTTTCTGTATAGAGTTGACAATATTTATTGTGGCCTACAGCATTTTTTTGTTTAGTAGAAGGTTTAAACTTTATGTTATCACCAATGTGCCATTCCCTCAAGGAATAGTCCAATTAATTATTGGGGTGTACAAATTTCAGGCTGCCACTGACTACACATGTCTTCTGGCAAGTGAGGTGTAGCTGAGTAGTCTTGTTTGATTCAAGACCATTTTTTTTTCTCTCTAGTATCATGTCTACATCTACATTATGATACCTTTTAAAACTAACTTGGTAGCACAGGCTTTTGATTCCAGTGCTCAAGAGGCAGAGGCAGAGGCAGGCGGGCTTCAATGGGAGTTTGAGGACAGCCTTGTCTGCCTATGGAGTTCCAAGTCAGAAAATGCAGAGAAACCCTGGCATTCCACAAATCATATGTATGTGTATGTGTCTGTGTATGAAGGCATGTCTATATTTCAATCCATTATGACATACAGGTTTCTCTCTCTTAAAAAGCCAACTATGGACAACTATGGATAAATTCAACTCATAAAAGCTATTTGCCAAAAAAAAAAACCTGAAAAACTAATAAAAAAGCAATTTTCTTCATACTTTTAGTATTATCAATTTTTAGTTCTTATATAAATTATTACTGTATGATCACATGCTGTTTGGGGTCACTAAAACACTGACTCTGGGATGGATTAAGACTCTCCATTCTGGACTCAGGTGTGTTAGTATAATCAAACAGCTAATGTATACGGTAATTTTAACAGAGGTCAATTTTGTTTATGTATATTTTATTTCTCTATAATAAAGGTAACTAATGGAGTTACAAATATATTATACCAATTGAATGCTGTACTGAATATATACTGCCACCTACTGGTTACATTCCTCCAACAACTGAAGGGGGGAAGGTAAACAAATGAACAAACAAAAAACATTATGTAACCTCTATTAGGTTCTTGTGTAAACTGAAGCTGTTAAACTATAATGGAGTTCTTAGTATTTAAGGATGGTAATTCTTTTGTTTTTTGGTCTTTTTCGAGACAGGGTCTCCCTGTAGCCCCAGGCTGTCCTGGAATTCGCTCTGAAGACCAATTCTAAGAAATAACTACTTCTGTTCTAGGATGTAATTAATATCTACATATAATGTGTTTTATATGTAAGACATTTGACCACTAGGTAAAACATTTTTGGAGTACACAAACAGTTTTATGCCAAGCCTAGGTAAAACAACTCTAAATATTTTTTAAAAAACTGGTTATTTAGAAACTGCTCCAAAATTTGGTAAGACATCTTAAAATTTGTACTTTAGAATGATGTGTGTAAAATAAATATTCCATCTTCATATAAAGAAATACCTTAATAAGGATTTATGTAAAAATAGTAAGAGTCAAGCCAGGGGTGGTGGCACACGCCTTTAATCCTAGCACTTGGAAGGCAGAGGCAGGCAGATCTTTGTGAGTTCAAGGCCAGCCTGGTCTACAGAGTGAATTCCAGGACAGCTGGGGCTACAGGAAGACTCTGTCTCGAAAAGATAAAAAAAAAATATATAGTAAGAGTCTATACAATAATAAAGGTCTAAAGGCATTAGTTATTATAAGTAAAGGTCAAAACTATTGCTCATTTTTTATAAGGTCATGGTTCAGTTAAGTAGTTTGAAAACCAAAATGGATATCTGGTCAAGGTTTATTTATAAATGTCCAGTTATTGCCCAGGCTTTATCTGCACATTGTGTGGTATTTAAAAGTTTAGTGAAAAAATAAAATACCTGTATTATTTTATATCTTTGCTATATATTTTCAATATAAAAAATAGCAACATGCTAAGCTAATTGGGGATACAAAACTGTTATTATTTTTTCTACTCCTGACTTTTACTAAATTTCCAGTGAGTGCTTTGAGATTATATGTTCTTAAACGTTCTCTATATTTCCTTGTGTTATACAGATATTACCTGTGACATTTCCTTTGCCTATAAAGATTATTTGACTCAAGAAAGACTGAGTTTCACCTCCTTCAAACAACAGTATACAGCCTGATAAGAGAAAATTTGCATGGATTAGTGGACCTTTACAGCTTGGTTCCTGTCTATGGGTATGTACTATAACCTCTCCCTTTAAAAAAAATTGTAGATCGGGGGCTGGAGAGATGGACTAGCAGTTGAGAGCTTCGACCGCTCTTGCAGAGGACCTAGGTTCGATCCCCAGCACCCACATGGCAGCTGAGAACCGTCTGAAACCCCAATTCCAGGAGAACTCCAGTTCAAGGGGAATCCGACACCCTCTTCTGACCTCCGCAGCATTGCGCAACATGGGTGCACAGACTTGCATGCAGACAGTACATTCATACACATATGGAAATAAATAAAATTTAAAAAATTAAAAAATATATAGATCAATATATAAGAGTCTGCAAAACTAGAGAGACTGCTCTGTTCATGTTAAAAAAACAAAAGGGGGTGAGGAAATATGCCCCCTCTGTGATGTAGTTTGCAGAGCACTCTCTACTCTGAACTTTTTCTGTTAGAATTTCAATTTTGAAATCAGAAATGACCAACTCCACTGCAAAAAAATTTGGAGCACTCTGTCAGGCTATAATTGATGTCATTGGTGTTATGGCAGGGTAAAATTTTGTGAGAAGATAAAAACTCTTATGCCCACTACAAAAGCTCCCTGAAACAAATGCTATTTCCTTGTGATGTTGGGCTACACACAAAAAAAGGATGATAAGACCCTACTGCTAAAGATTATATGGTGTTAGCATCAAAAGGAAAAATTGTGTCGAGACCTTGCACTGCAAATGGACTGGTGAATTTCTTTTTGCCAAAGAGTGGTATGTAGGTGAGTAGAAGGAAATGGCCTATAGAGTTACTGCAAAACTCGTAAGCTACACCTCACTTGCTTATGAAGACTGCAGATAGTGGCAGTCTAATATTGGTAACCCCCCACATTCTAATTGGATACATGGCCCTCTCCTTGGGGTGGGGGTAGCATAGGACTGATAATATAAGCTTGTAACCTCTTTTGCCTAAAATCATTACAGGCCAAAATAGGAAGAGATTATGATCCCTTTGCACAAAAGACTACATTTCCTAGAGTAAAATACCTTCCATACATTTTTGTCTGACCCAATAATGTGACTTGGAATGATAATCTATGTTTAAATATCTGCACAATTTTTGTTTTATTAATAGAAAAAAAAAAATCCTGGATGAGCTGCCAGCCCATTGGAAGCTAACCTGGACCAATCTGAGGGAGGGTGCAATATGTCATTTCAAAGAAAAATGGATTGTTTTACTTCTCACCCTCTCTTACCCCCTATTCCAAGGGTCAGGGACCATCAATGGAAGAAGGACTATGCCAGTTTCTCAGGGAGGAAGAGTAGGGGTGAATTGTGAGATCACAGCAAGTACAAAGTAGATTTTCTTTGGTCAGTATGAGTTTATGTTCAGGCCTTTTCAGCTGAACTTGAGAACTGGGGCACAACCAATTTCCTTATCTGTATAAAATTGGGCACAGCTGTTTGATAATTGAGTTTGCGTGAATGCTGCTTGTATTTATTCATTGGTTTTCTGTATATCAAGTTTTAATTTGGGCAAACATTAGTCTTAGTGTTTTTACAGAGCAGTGATGCCCACTCAGGTCAGACAAAGGTAATGGACCACCACTTCTGTAATGCTTTTGAGTTTGTGGTGGCAAAAACAAAAAGTGGGAGATGTGGGATGGCAGCCCTGGGTTTGAGCTGCATTGGTCATGTACAGACTGTCACGTGCCCACTGCCATGAGCTGACCTGTTTACCCAAATACCCCTTCTTTAACCCACCTCATGGAAATAGCATGATGCAAAGCATCTGGGGTTGGCTGCAAGGAGTGGATGTCACACTGCCTATGTAAGTGACCTGTAACATTGAATAAACTGGCATTGCACTTGAAATTATTCTCTATGGCATGTCCCCCAGCTGCTACTGCAGTAATCACATGCAGGCTCTCTACACAGCCTGTTTCCAGGTGAGAATAACAACTCACACATAAGTTGACCTTTGGAAAATTATTCACTTTTTTAATCTATTTTTTTTAGTTTTTTTTAAATTTTATTTATTTTTGTACATGTATGAAGGTACTGTGTGCATGTAGATTTGTACACCCGTGTTGTGCAATGCTGCGGAGGTCAGAAGAGGATCTTGGATTCTCCTGGAACTGGAGTTCTCCCGGTATTGGAGTTACAGATGGTTCTTAGCAGTGGTGTGGCTGCTAGGGATCGAACCCAGGTCTTCTGCAAGAGCAGTCGGTGCTCTTAACTTCTAGGCTATCTCTCCAGCCCCGAAAATTATTTACTTTGTAGGTAGATATGCCATTAGTATTTCACATTCGCATTATTTTATGAATGACTTTTTTTGAATCTTAAACATGCCTATCTGCTAAAAGAATAAAAACTTGGGCCTGGAGAGATGGCCTAGCGGTTAAGAGCGCCGACCGTTCTTACAGAGGACCCGGGTTCGATCCCCAGCACCCACATGGCGGCCGAGAACCGTCTGAAAATCCAATTCCAGAAGAACTCCAGTTCCAGGGGAATCCGAAACCCTCTTCTGACCTCCGCGGCATTGCACAACACGGGTGCACAAACCTACATGCAGACAGTACACTCATACACATACATAAATAAATAAATAATAAAAAAAGAATAAAAACTTGATAAGAAGATATTTAGCATAATTTAGTTTTCTATGTCTTTTATCCTGGATACTAAGAATTATGTTTGGAAGATGTCGATTTAACATAATTTTATTCCCTTGTAAAAAAACATTTTGTGACCAAAACCAAAGATTATGTTACACTGACATAGGAACAATGAAGTGTTCCACATTAGTAGCATTTGAAATTATTGGGCCATTTGATAGCAAAGCTTACTATAAAATGAATTATAAAAGAATGGGTCCACAGAAAATATGGGCACTAAAACTTGGAGAGATATTAAGTAAGGGAAAAAGAAGACAAATTCATTTGAGAATACCAACTAATGAACAGAAAGGCCAGATAGGATTAGAAAATTATACCTACCTAATGCTTCATGCAATGGTTGAATTTCAAAGAGATCATAATAGAACATTATTGAACAATAGAAAGATGTTTTCACAAAATGTGCATGCTTTTTAAAATATATACCTATTAGAATGAATTTCAAAACCATTATTATCTCCCTTTACAATGGGAAAAAATTATTAGTCTCTACTTCAACCATGTTTTCAAATTTAATCCCTAGATTAGAGTTATCCTGAAATTTGTGTATGTCCCTGGACATAATGTAGTGAAGAATGCTTACTATCATATGTTAGATATTGTTGATGGAAATGTTTGACTTGATTGTAACATGTTAGAATAATCCAGAATGTGGGACTTTCCAACGGGCTATTTATGTGAACTGCTCAAAGCACACAATACTATGAGGAAATTGATGAATCAGTTGGGTTTAGTTTATATTAAATGAGAAGAACAGAACATTTGAGTGAAATGGGCTATGTGAATCCTTGTCAGATATTGAATCAAAAATACAAATAAAAATTAGATGGATATGCTTGTACACATCTGTGATCCCAGTGTTCTAGAGGAAGGTACTGGAAGTTTAAAATAGGCTAGGCTCCCTAATGATTACCAGGAAAAATGGGGATATATAGCAAGCCCCTGTCTGAGTAAATAATAAATTAACAAAAAATAATAAATGAATTGAATGGAGATAAATTTAACAAAACAATACTTGAATATTTTTTTAAATAAGGGTAATTTGGTGAAGAAATCTCTTTTATTTTTACTGCAATTTCAGGTGTTTATATATAATGTAATTTTATTGTATTTCGATCCTCTCCTCTATTATAACCTCCTCTTATTACCCATTTCCCAATTAAATCTAATATATATATATTAGGTATATATATATATATATATATATATAATAATTATATTATAATATATACATATAAATATATATATATAATATATAATTAATATATATAATATATATATATATATATATATATATATATACTATATATGCAGTAAAGTCTGATTTTGTGTCCTTCACTAGTTGAGTCCATTCATTGGAGTTGGTAAGCTAGTAAGTGTCTTATCCTATAGGAGAAAATCTCCTCACCTCCCAGAAAGTTTGCTTAGATTGGTTTGAGATTTCTTACCAAGTCACAATCTCTATGCTTTGAATGCTTTCAAGATTGAAACTTACATAGGAATTGTTGCTGGTGTTAGTGCTGCTTTGAGAGTTCAATCAGTGACTTACCACCTTTCGGAAAATTATGTTTCGTTGTGGTTTTTGATTAACTCTGTTTTTTACAATCTCTACCCTCTTCTGCAATACTCCTGGTTCGTTAGAAGGCAATTCTTTGAAAAGTTTCCTGATTCAGAGATGAGGATTCTGCAGCCTCATTTTCTCTGCACTTTAATAGTTCTGGATTTCTATGTTAATCACCATCTGCTGCATAAAGAGATCTCTCTGGTGAGAGTTGATTCAATCTATTATGTGTAGAGGTTGAATTAAAGATTTGTCACTTTGGGCCAAAAATTTCACAGTAATATATTTTCTATGTTTGACTAGCACTGTAACTGTGAAAAAAAGACTCTTTTTTATGGAAAAAAATAACTCTTTGATTAATGGCAAGAGGCCACTTTTCTGGGAAAATGAAAATGCAGCATTAAAAAATATTAAGAAATCATATTTGTTGTGGGATGCAGGAAAAGTACATTTTTCCTAGTGTGGGGCCTGATATTCCATGTTGGCTGAGAAGTAAGAGAGGTGGCTTTGCCCTGACAACCTGCAAAGCCTGGGGAACTGGAACCTGTGTGCACCCACCTGGTGGACATTCAGGTGCCTGCAGCTCATATCCTGGGAGTTTTAATGGGGTGTAACATTCCTGAACCTATTTCTAAAAGCACACTTTGGTCTATGAAACCAAATGGCGCCTCCACTTGATAAACCTAATTTCTAGGAAACAAATAGTATTGAAAAAAGTGCACGTAGACTTTCATTGCTATCCCACCCCCATCTCTTGCTAGGAGCCTGCCAAAGATGCTATATAAGACCCTAACCTACTCCATAAATGTGTAATTTAGTCCCCTGAAGGCTAACTCCCTGGTCTTTCTTTGACGTGCCAGGCTATAAGTTCCTCTCCCTCTCCCTCCCTCCTCTCCACATGCAAGCTCAAGCACTCCCAAAATGATCTTACATGTGTCTAGAGACCAATGACCAGTACACTGACCAGGGGACCCACATATCTGCCTCCCAATGTGGGGCATCATATGACAACATGTGACAACATGGGACAATGTGAGACAATGTGGGGAGAGAGAGACGTGATCTAAAAAGACAGAGGAAACAAGGTAGCTCTCCCATTTCCTGGCAGATTGGGGACATTGGAAGGCTGTGCCCTCCTACACCCCCTACATTGAGGGGCTACAGATTTTTAATCATATTCTGCAGTTTTCTTGACAGATTGGGGAAATCGGGCAGCTTTGCCCTCCTTCCCCCATACTTGAGGGGCTACAGACTCATAAACATTTCTTTCTTTTTCTATCATGAGTAATTCTCCAACACATCAAGTAGACTCACAGACTAGGGGAATGAAGACTAGGAGTCAGAGAGTTCAGGCCCAGCTGGCTTCAGGCTATGGGGTTCTGCCCAAGCGGCTAGTACTTGGAGACAATGCTTTGGCTTTTTCTTTCTTACTAAACAGACAGGAGATTCACATATCTGGGCAAAACCAGCACCTCTTACAGACAGATTACTGGTCAGAAGCAGAACTAGATGCCAAACCCCATTTCCTTGCCCACAACACCTTCCCTGCACCCTTCCAAACTGCTTGGGTCATTTTCTTTTTCCAGCCAAAAGCTTGAGACTCCTTACGCTTACCATTAAATTTTACACTGCCAGAGACCACGGACACACAAAAGCCAACAATATACTAAATGTACTTATGATTCCATCAAAGGCCCCCAGGGTGGAGAACAAAACCTACCCCTGGGGAGCTATATTGGTCTTTTTGTTTGCCCTAACCCATTCCTGGCCTGAGTGATTTACCTGGAGACTTTTCCTCTCCTTAGCAACAATTAATCATTTGTCTTAGTGGTTTAGGAGGAAGACTTGATCCCATGAGCCCTATGGTTCAAATCCCAAACTTGCTCCTTTGTAAATTCTTATCTAAAAACATCAAAATGAAATTCTCTTCCTTCCTCAGAATTCCAGCCTTTCTAAGGGAAAAAAAAAAAAAAAAAAAGTAAAAAAAAAACCTTCCCTTCACTAATATTCAAAAACAAACTATATCTCCAAACAACTAAGAATTTTAATTAATATTCTTTTTTCAGGTTGCTTAATTTGCTTTTTCAGAAACTTCCGAGGATTTAATTCTAAACCCTATGTATCAAAGGTTTATCGACAAATGTTTATTTTCTTAAACAAGCTTCATAAAAATAGACAAATGATAATGTATTCAAAATAACTACTTTAGACCTTATTGTGCTTATTCTATTTGTTTTGGCTTTGTACTGTCTTCTGTCATGCTTTGTTTGGTTTGTTTTGGATTTTGAGACGGGGGTCTCCCTCCAGCCTCAACTTGGCCTGGAACTCGGTTTCTGTGACGCAGGCTGGCCTTGACTCACAAAGTTTATGCCTGTCTCTGCCTCTAAGTGTGGCATAAAGGTGTGCACTCACCATAGCCGTGTGTTATCCATTTGTTATCTCGAGAATAATTTAATAATAGGCGTTCAAAAACTTCAATTTTGATAAACAAAATCTATTAAGNTCTAGTATTTTCCTCTGTGTTCATCCAGTTTCATTAACTGACAAAAATAACACCCCTCAGTAAGTGTAGGACCCAGAGCTACTTCTATGTTGTTATTTATATATTTACTGGACCCTCCTGAACCCCTGCTTCTAAAAATATGATGACGGAACCCCATTTATAAAAGAATAGTCGGACAGGGGGGCTATAATGATTAATTATCCATTACAGCGGAGGAGAATGAGGAGCGGGCTGGCTCCCCAACAACCTTAAAAGGGGCTGGCAGGCGTTTTTTTTATTTTTTGTGGAGAGCTTCTCCCACTCATCGTATTAGACTTCAGACCCCTGCAGCACACCCCCAGGAGAGTGTATCTTCAAGTGTAGCATTCCTAAGTTATCCCTCCTGAACCGGTCACTCTGTCCTGATGGGAGGGGCAAGGTGTGGAATTCCATATAGTTTTTTGGGGGGCTACGGTGGGGGTTTTTGTTTTTTTTTTCCATAAAACTGAGCCATTGCAGACCACATGTATGTTGCGAGTGATTCTTGCTGGTTTGCTGCCCACCTCCGGGTTTAACGAGCGAGAAAACTCTGTGTAAGTGATGAGAAAACCTCTGCAATGAAGTTTGTTCCCTTACGCAAACTCTTGCGTATTTTCAATCCATTCATGTTCACTGCATACCAGGGACTGTTTTCGCTCTGTCCCATATTTTCTCCTTTGCAAGTTATATTATATATATATATGTATATGTATGTGTATGTGTGATATATTATCTAGGGCTGCAAGGCTGGTGAGCTGGGAGCCAGGAACCTTATAATATGCAGGAAGCCAACAGATTTAATTTTAATTTTTTTTATTTAAATAAATTTTTTTTTTTTTTTTTTTTTTTTTTTTTTTTTTGGTTTTGTTTTTAAAATATAATAAAATTTTCCTTTTTTCATAAAAATATTAATGTTTTTTTCCATGCCAAAACCTGTGAGTTCAAGGGACCATTTTTTCTACTTATAACCAGTAAACAAACTATCGTTTTTATTTTTATTCGTTGATATTTTTTTTTTATTGATGGATTCTTTTATCTTTATACTTCTTTTCCTCTCCTTCTCCTCTCCACCTCTTGTCCGTGTGCTTCTCCCTCCTTTTTCCTCCCCTTCTCCTTATCCTCCTTTTTTTTTTTTTTTTTTCTGTTTTCCCTTTTTCTCTCCCGCTCCTCCTCCTCCTCTTCTTCTCCTCCTCTTCTCTTCTCAATCTCAATCTAGTCGTTCCTAGGTCCTCATCTTCCGCCCTCCTCCCTCCCTTCCTTTCCTCCTCATCTTCTGCATTCCTCTTTTCCTCCATCTCACTTCTCTCAAGCCCTCTACCAAACTCTGGTATTCCTCTCTTCAACTGGAGCCATCCTATTTTTAACCTCTGTTGACAATTTTGTTTCTTCCAAAAAGTATAGCAAGGCGTGTCTAGACTGGGAAATTGCCCATCTGTGAGGAGCCATAATGAGTGACATGGCATAACCCCAGCTCCTTGCATGACACCGGTCTTTAGGGCAGAAATGGTTTCAAAAGTGGTGCCCATCCCACGTGGGAAATGTATGTTGTGATGGGGACAGTTATTCAGAGTGCTAGTTTTGGTGTCTCTAACTTCATCTACTCTTAAAGGTAGATTGAGATGTTTGCCTGGTGATCCCTGAAGGAAAACCATCTCCTGCTGATCCTCACTGTCCTCTTCCTCAGTCTTGGTCTTATGTAATCGTGAGGAACGTGTTGGAGGTGACAGCTTCATTTTCTTGGCACAGGGCCCTGGCTCTGGAGCATTTGTGAGTGGAGAGTGCAACTTCTTCACTCTAGCACATTGTTCTCATATGGGGGCTTATTATTCTTGAAATATTCTGAGAGCAGCTCTGGTTATTGTGTCTCTTGGTAATATTCATTATTGTGGTGACTAATCTACATCAAAAGCTTAATGCATGTAGATTTGTCTATTTGGGTACTGCACACATAATAGTAGACGCACGCATGGGATACGTAATTATCGTAGAAATTACAATTTGATTTTATGATAGCATGTAAACTTATTAATTTGTTTGGGGTAGGAGAGATGCACGCTCAGCATGTTAAAGGAGACTTAAAAACTAGTATTTGACCTCAGTTAGCCCCCAAGTCAATTCCCCGCGACCAACCAGCTTCTCACGCGTTGTCTTTCAAGCTCCATACATCCCAAAGGGTGACCACTACCCTTCTCTGGCCCCCTCACACATCTTAATTACATGCACCACAAAACATACTTCAAACATAAACCAATGAAATAAAGATAGAACTGTTGAAAAATGAACTGTGTCTATAAAACATGCTATTACCACAGCATAAAGGATGACAGATGCCATGTAGGGATGTGACATTAACTGACATCTCAAGAGTCTTTCTCCCTGCCTGCAAATATCTTAAGGGGTCGAGCATGTAGTTTAAAATCAAGGAGATACCCGAGGCATCATGATTCACCATACGTTTTAAACTTTGGAGTAAATAATGTGTCCTGATCAAATGAAGAACTTAAATACATCTTATAATGTTTCATGAAGACTTCTTATCAAGAAAAATGACAAGCAAAAGTTTACTTTACCCATTTTCTTCTCCCAGGGAGAATGTGCTGAGGTCCTCTGGTGTAGATACTTCTGAACCCATCCAGGTGAATTTTCGAATGAATCTCTTTCCATACTACTTGTTTCAAATATCTTCTCGCCCTCCTGCACTGAAGATCACACTCTGGAATATCCTATAATGGATGATACTGTCTCCATTGGTGCTTCATGCACACAGACCTGAAATATCTCTTCATTACAGGACCAGAGCTTAAGGGGACAGGGCAGGACTATAGGATGTTGGTGTTACTCCCTTTGTCATCAAACCATTTCCATCACCTATAGGGCCTCCTTCTCATGTTTCCTCTTTTCCACTTTCCCATTTCTAGTTCCTTTTCTATTACTGGGCTGGTGCAGCCTTATATCTATAGTAGATATGATAGTCAAGATACAAGAATCTGGTGCCCTAGTATCGGCACAAATGAGGGGGACAATTATACAAATCATGTTTTTTGTTTTCTTTTGTTATTTGTTTTCTCGCAAGCTGTGGCTCTCATCACTTAACTATAAGTCATGCTCTCAAACGAGGTAAATAAGTTCCAACTTCTTTAGCCCTGACAATTTCAACGCATGTCTTCTTTCTTCCACCTGATTGCATACACGCTCCATTGTGTAAAGTACGTACGCGCATTTTCATATCCAATTCAGTCAGACAATGGAAGGACACTTAGGTTTGTTTTTCCTTTACAGATCTTGCGTATTGGAAGATGAAGATAGCAAATGATCAAAGAGGATTGCAAGTATCTCTCAATAGGAATGAATCCTTTGGGTATATAACCAGAATGATATGCATGTACTCGGTGGTAGGTCTATTTTTCGTCTTTTAAGAGTTCTTCCACTTGTTTTTTCCATAGGGGTAAAGTTATGCTCCCAAACCAGCAGTGAATGAGTTGTACTCCTTTTCCCCACGAAACCCTCTCCATGATTTGCTATCAATGTTGCTTTCTGATCAGATCCAGTCTTACATGTGTAAGATGAAAACTTAAAATCATTAATTGGTGCTATTTTTGCTAATTACTAAGATACTGAACACGTTTACAAGATGTTTCTTACCATATTTATCCTCTGCTCTTGGAGGACATTCCTGTGGTCCCAGATCTTGAGCCCACTGTTGTTGTACTTGGGGTTATTTGGTCGTGTGATCCTTTGGTTTTTGAGTAATTTATTATACTTCTGGAGTTATGTATAAACCATGAGAGGTGCGTCCTGTAGAGCACATGTGTATATGGTCCATCAATGTCCGAGGTGAGACTTTTGCCATGCACATGGCTTCTCCCTTAGGGGATAGATAGGATAAGCTCACCCCTGGCTACCTGGGAAGCTGGCACCTGTCACAGGTGTCCACAGGCTGCAGAAATATTCAGCATCTACACTCCCAATCTAAGCAGCTGTTACCCATTCTCCAGACTTGAGCTGTTTTCTCATTACTTGGGCTTGGTGTCATATCCTCCCCCCTATATGCCATATATCTTCACCTGTTCCAAGAATGTGAAATCGCCCAGTATAGGGATCCCCCAGACTGGTGGCTTTATGGCCTCTGTTCCAGTCAATTCTTCTTAATCTTTTCAAGTTAGCATAATGACTCTCTTCAAGCTTGGTGGCCCGGCACACTCTTTTCATGCACACACTAGCACAACAACATCACCACAACTTCAAGCCCACTCAGCTTGTAGTTACTCACGCTTGTAATAATGGAACCGGGTACCTTGTTCAGGTGGCCACTGAATATCTGCTTTATTGAACACAGTGCATCCTTATATTAGCCTATAACATTATGTGTCATCTCTCACAGAAAATCCCAGACACCTCTGGATCCAAGCTATAATGAGAACAAGCATCGTCGAGCTCTGCATCCGGAAACAGTTGTTCACTCATAGATGGGCTTGGGTCGAGGTGAGGGACAAGCAGGCAGGCAATTTAAGACAAAGAAGCCACAGGTGGCCTCTCCTTCAGCACATTCCACCCTTTTTCAATTTATTTTTCTCAGAAAGTAAGAGCCCCATGGAAAACACGGCCTTCATCCAACGAAGGAATATCTGGGCTCTGAATTTTCCAGTTTTTCAAAACCTGTCTTGTGTGCCAGCGAGGGGCAGGCCGGAACTAAGATTTATTTTTTTATGCTGAAACCATTTTATGGTCAAAATCCAACCATGAGACGTACTAATTGTCAAACAAAGTAATGATGTAAACAAACTTTTTGCAAAACCAAATTGCAAGTAATAAACTAGTTTAAATTTTGTATAACCCAAAGTTTCCATAAACCAATTTGAGTGGCTTGTATGTACAATCAGTGTTCAAATAAGAGTCCAGTGTATTTTGCTGTGGATCATAATTTACCCCTCTTCCTTTGTCCTCTACATTCTGACACACCTCTTCTTCCACAAGTTTTTCCTCAGCTTTTGGGAAAGGGGATGAAGTGGTGAGGTCTGGTGAGAAGTAAAACAGGTTTTTTTTTTTTGTTTTTTTTTTTTGAGGTCATTTTGAACTCTGGCCTGTTTAGGCTTTTTCCTTCCTCAGGCTGGCACTTTATTTTTTAATCATATTAACAAAACACAAACTGTGAGAGATACAGACATTTAAATACCATTAGTTATTGTGATAATCTACACTGTGGGCACAGACACAAATAGTTAAATGGCATATTAATTTAGGAACTTGTAACTTTTCTGTATAGAGTTGACAATATTTATTGTGGCCTACCGCATTTTTTTGTAGTAGAAGGTTTTAAACTTTATGCACCAATGTGCCATTCCCTCCAGGAATGTCCAATTAATTATTGGGGTGTACAATATTCAGGCTGCCACTGACTACACATGTCTTCTGGCAAGTGAGGTGTAGCTGATGGTCTGTTTGATTTCAAAGACCATTTTTTTTTTTTTCTCTCTAGTATCATGTCTACATCTACATTATGATACCTTTAAAACTAACTTGGAGCAACGGCTTTTGATTCCAGTGCTCCAAGAGGCAGAGGCAGAGGCAGGCGGGCTTCAATGGGGTTTGAGGACAGCCTTGTCTGCCTATGGAGTTCCAAGTCAGAAAAATGCAAGAGAAACCCGGCATTCCACAATCATATGTAGTGTATGTGTCTGTGTATGAAGGCAGTTCTATATTTCAATCCATTATGACATACAGGTTTCTCTCTCTTAAAAAGCCAACTATGGACAACTATGGATAAATTCAACTCATAAAAGCTATTTGCCAAAAAAAAAAACCTGAAAAACTAATTAAAATAAAGCAATTTTCTTCATACTTTTAGTATTATCAATTTTTAAGTTCTTATTAAATTATTAATGTATGTCAACTGCTGTTTGTCACTAAAAACTAGCTCTGGGATGGATTAAGACTCTCCATTCTGGACTCAGGTTTGTTAGTATAATCAAACAGCTAATGTATACGGTAATTTAACAGAGGTCAATTTTGTTATGTAATTTATTTTTCTATAATAAGGAACTAATGGAGTACAAATATATACAATGAATGCTTTATGAAAATATATATGCTGCCACCTACTGGTTACATTCCTCCAACAACTGAAGGGGGGAAGGTAAACAAATGAACAAACAAAAAACATTATGTAACCTCTATTAGGTTCTTGTGTAAACTGAAGCTGTTAAACTATAATGGAGTTCTTAGTATTTAAGGATGGTACTTTTGTTTTTGGTCTTTTTCGAGACAGGGTCTCCCTGTAGCCCCAGGTGTCCTGGAATTCGCTCTGAAGACCAATTCTAAAGAATAAACTACTTCTGTTCTAGATGTAATTAATATCTACATTATGTGTTTTTATGTAAGACATTTGACCACTAGGTAAAACATTTTTGGGTACACAAACAGGTTTGCCATAGCCTAGGTAAAAATACTAACCAAATATTTTTTAAAAAACTGGTTATTTAGAAACTGCTCCAAAATTTGGTAAGACATCTTAAAATTTGTACTTTAGAATGATGTGTGTAAAATAAATATTCCATCTTCATATAAAGAAATACCTTAATAAGGATTTATGTAAAAATAGAATGAGTCAAGCCGGGGGTGGGCACAGACTCGTAATCTAGCACTTGGAAGGCAGAGGCAGGCAGACTCTTTGTGAGTTCAAGGCCAGCCTGGTCTACAAGTGATTCCAAGGACGCTGGGTTGGCTACTATGTTAGAAGACTCTGCGAAAAGATAAAAAAAAAATATATAGTAAGAGTCTATACAATAATAAAGGTCTAAAGGCATTAGTTATTATAAGTAAAGGTCAAAACTATTGCTCATTTTTTATAAGGTCATGGTTCAGTTAAGTAGTTTGAAAACCAAAATGGATATCTGGTCAAGGTTTATATAAAATGTCCAGTTATGCCCAGGCTTATATGCACATGTGTGGTATTAAAGTTTGTGAAAAAATAAATACCTGATATTTTTAATATTTTGCTAATAATATTTAAAAAATAAAAAAAAAAAAAATTATTTTTTTTTGTTTATTTTTTTTCTTAGCTAATTGGGGATACAAAACTGTTATTATTTTTTCTACTCCTGACTTTTACTAAATTTCCAGTGAGTGCTTTGAGATTTATAGTTCTTAACGTTCTCTATATTTCCTGTGTGTATAAGCTATGATATTGTGTGACATTTCCTTTGCCTCTAAGATAATTTGACTCAAGAAAGACTGAGTTTCACCTCCTTCAAACAACAGTATACGCACCTGGAAGAGAAATGCAATGGTTTCAGTGGATTATGGTTTACAGATTGGTTTCGTTATGGGTATGTACTATCAACTCTCTTTAAAAAAAATTGTAGATCGGGGGCGGAGAGATGGACTAGCAGGTGAGAGCTTCGACCGCTCTTGAGAGGACCTAGGTTCGATCCCCAGCACCCACATGGCAGCTGAAAACCGTCTGAAACCCCAATTCCAGGAGAATATAGATGTTCAAGGGGGAATCCGACACCCTCTTCTGACTCGCCGCAGGCATTGCGCAACATGGGTGCACAGACTTGCATGCAGAAAAAAAAAAAAAAAAAAAAAGGAAATAAATAAAAATTTAAAAAATTAAAAATATATAGATAAATATATAAGAGTCTGCAAAAAGAGAGACTGCTCTGTTCATGGTTAAAAACAAAACGGGGGTGAGGAATATCGCCCCTCTGTGATGTAGTTTGCAGAGCACTCTCTACTTGAACTTTTTTCTGTTAGAATTCATTTTGAAATCAGAAATGACCACTCCACGCAAAAAACAATTTGGAGCATCTTCAGGCTAAATTGAGTTCATTGGTGTTATGGCAGGGTAAAAAATTGTGAGAAGATAAAAACTCTTATGCCCACTACAAAAGCTCCCTAAACAAATGCTATTTCCTTGTGATGTTGGGCTACACACAAAAAAAGGATGATAAGACCCTACTGCTAAAGTTTATGGTGTTAGCCTCAAAAGGAAAAAATGTGTCGAGACCTTGCACTGCAAATGGACTGGTGAATTTCTTTTTGCCAAAGATGGTATGTAGGTGAGTAGAAGGAATGGCCTATAGAGTTACTGCAAAAATCGTAAGCTACACCTTATACTTGCTGTATGATAGACTGCAGATAGTGGCAGCTTCATATTGGTAACCCCCCACATTCTAATTGGATACATGGCCCTCTCCTTGGGGTGGGGGTAGCATAGGACTGATAATATAAGCTTGTAACCTCTTTTGCCTAAAATCATTACAGGCCAAAATAGGAAGAGATTATGATCCCTTTGCACAAAAGACTACATTTCCTAGAGTTAAATACCTTCCATACATTTTTGTCTGACCCAATAATTTGACTTGGAATGATAATTATGTTTAAATATCTGCACACATTTTTTTTATTATAGAAAAAAAAAAATCTGGATGAGCTGCCAGCCCATTGGAAGCTAACCTGGACCAATCTGAGGGAGGGTGCAATATGTTATTTCAAAGAAAAATGGATTGTTTTACTTCTCACCCTCTCCTCCCCTATTCCAAGGCTAGGGGCCATCAATGGAAGAAGGAATATGCCCAGTTTTCTCAGGGAGGAAGTTAATTTTGATTTTGCGTGTAAAGTGTTTTTTTGGTTATGAGCTTTCTTTTATGAGGTTTGGTCCGTAAGGTTATTGTTTCAGCCTTTTCAGTGAACTTGGAAACTGGGGCACAACCAATTTCCTATCTGTATAAAATTGGCACAAGCTGGTGATTTAAGGATGTTGCGTGAGCTGCTTGTATTATTCATTGGTTGGCGATATCATAGTTTTAATTGGGCAAACATTAGTCTTAGTGTTTTTACAGAGCAGTGATGCCCACTCAGGTCAGACAAAGGTAATGGACCACCACTTCTGTAATGCTTTTGAGTTTTGTGGTGGCAAAAACAAAAAGTGGAGGATGTGGGATGGCAGCCCTGGGTTTGAGGATTGGTCATGTACAGACTGTCACGTGCCACTGCCTGAGCTGACCTGTTTACCCCAATACACCCTTCTTTAACCCACCTCATGGAAATAGCATGATGCAAAGATCTGGGGTTGGCTGCAAGGAGGGGATGTCACACTGCTATGTAAGTGCACGTAACATGTGATAACTGGCATTGCACTTGAAATTATTCTATATGCATGTCCCAGCTGTAATCAGTACACACAGAGCTTTCACACAGCCTGTCAGGTGAGAATAACAATCTAAAATATAGTTGACACTTCTGGAAAAATCAATTTTTTCTTATCTATTTTTTTTAAGTTTTTTTTTTTTTTTTTTTTTTTTTTTTTTTTTATAATTTGTACATGTATGGTAGTGTGTAGTAGATTTGCACACCCTGTTGGGCAATGCTGCGGAGTCAGAAGAGGATTTGATTCTCCTGGAACTGGAGTTTCTGGTAATGGAGTTAAAGATGGTTCTTAGCATGGTGTGGCTGCTAGGGATCGAAACACAGGTCTTTGCAAGAAAAGCAGTCTGTGTCTTAATCTAGGCTATCTCTAGCCGAAAAGTATTTACTTTGTAGGTAGATATGCCATTAGTATTTCACATTCGCATTATTTTATGAATGACTTTTTTTGAATCTTAAACATGCCTATCTGCTAAAAGAATAAAACTTGGGCCTGGAGAGATGCCCTAGGGTTAAGAGCGCCGACGTTTTACCGAGGAACCCGGTTCGATTCCCCAGCACCCCCCCTGGCGGCCGAGCCGTCTGAAAATCCAATTCCAGAGAACTCCCGTTGTTCCAGGGGAATCCGAACCCTTTTCTGACCTCCGCGGCATTGAACAAACACGGGTGCACAACCTACATGGCAGCAGTACACTCAACTACATTCATTAATAAATAAATAATAAAAAAAATATCAAAATTTTCGATTTGTTAAGCTATTTTAGATAATTAGTTTTCTATGTCTTTATCCTGGATACTAAGAATTATGTTTGGAAGATGTCGATTTAACATAATTTTATTCCCTGTAAAAAAACATTTTGTGCCAAAACCAAAGATTATGTTACTGATGTAGGAACAATGAAGTGTTCCACATTGTAGCATTTGAATTATTGGGCCATTTGATAGCAAAGCTTACTATAAAATGAATTATAAAAAGATGGGTCCACAGAAAATATGGGCCATAAAAATTGGAGAGATATTAAGTAAGGGAAAAAGAAGACCAATTCATTTGAGAATACCAACTAATGAACAGAAAGGCCAGATGGATTAGAAAATTATACCTACCTAATGCTTCCGCAATGGTTGAATTTCAAAGAGATCAAATAGAATCTATTGAACAATAGAAAGAGTTTTCACAAAAGTGGCATGCTTTTTAAATTAATTACCTATTAGAATGAATTTCAAACCATTATTATCTCCCTTTACAATGGGAAAAAATTTATAGTCTCTACTTCAACCATGTTTTCAAATTTAATCCCTAGATTAGAGTTATCCTGAAATTGTGTATGTCCCTGGAACATAATGTAGTGAAGAATGCTTACTATCATATGTGATATGTGATGGATGTTTGACTGATTGTAACATGTTAGAATAATCCAGAATGTGGGACTTTCCAACGGGCTATTTATGTGAACTGCTCAAAGCACACAATACTATGAGGAAATTGATGAATCAGTTGGGTTAGTTTATATTAAATGAGAAGAACTATTGAACATTGCGTGAAAGGGCTATGTGCATCCGCAGAATTGAAACAAAATACAAAAAAAAATAGATGGTATGCTTGTACACATCGTGATCCCAGTGGCTAGAGGAAGGTACGGAAGTTTAAAATAGGGGTAGGTCCCTAATGATACCAGGAAAAAGGGGACTAAGCAAAGCCCTGTCTGGAGTAAAAAATAACAAAACAGGAATAAAGGAATAGGGAGGGATGATCACACTTGGTGAACAAAAAAATGACTGGCATATGGTTTTTAAAAAGGGGAAAGTGGTGAAAAAAGCCCTTTATTTACGCCAAGGTCAGGGGTTATAGAAAGAACGTTTAGGTAGTTCAAGCCGCGCCGCTAGGATAACCGCCGTCTGATACCCAGGGTCCCATGGAAATCGACAATTCTATATTCTATAGGTTATATCTATAATCTCTATATTTTTCTTATTTTATAGATGATTCTATGCGAATATATATGTAGATATATAATATAAACTTAAGGACACAAATCAGACTTTACTGCATATATATATATATATATATATATATATATATGCAGTAAAGTCTGATTTGTGTCCTTCACTAGTTTGAGTCCATTCATTGGAGTCTGGTAAGCTAGTAAGTGTCTTATCCCTATAGGAGAAAATCTCCTCACCTCCCAGAAAGTTTGCTTAGATTGGTTTGGGATTTCTTACCAAGTCACAATCTCTATGCTTGAATGCTTTCAAGATTGAACTTACATAGGAATTGTTGCTGGTGTTAGTGCTGCTTTGAGAGTTCATACATGTGACTTACCACCTTTCTGGAAAATTATGTTTCGTTGTGGTTTTTGATTAACTCTGTTTTTTACAATCTTTCTACCCTCTTCTGCAATACTCCTGGTTCGTTAGAAGGCAATTCTTTGAAAAGTTTCCTGATTCAGAGATGAGGATTCTGCAGCCTCATTTTCTCTGCACTTTAATAGTTCTGGATTTCTATGTTAATCACCATCTGCTGCATAAAGAGATCTCTCTGGTGAGAGTTGATTCATTCATCTTATGTGTAGAGGTTGAATTAAAGATTTGTCACTTTGGGCCAAAAATTTCACAGTAATATATTTTCTATGTTTGACTAGCACTGTAACTGTGAAAAAAAGACTCTTTTTTATGGAAAAAAATAACTCTTTGATTAATGGCAAGAGGCCCACTTTTCTGGGAAAATGAAAATGCAGCATTAAAAAATATTAAGAAATCATATTTGTTGTGGGATGCAGGAAAAGTACATTTTTCTCTAGTGTGGGGCCTGATATTCCATGTTGGCTGAGAAGTAAGAGAGGTGGCTTTGCCCTGACAACCTGCAAAGCCTGGGGAACTGGAACCTGTGTGCACCCACCTGGTGGACATTCAGGTGCTTGCAGCTCATATCCTGGGGAGTTTTAACAAAGAGTGTAACATTCCTGATCCTGTCATTTCTAAAAGCACACTTTGGTCTATGAAACCAAATGGCGCCTCCACTTGATAAACCTAATTTCTAGGAAACAAATAGTATTGAAAAAAGTGCACGTAGACTTTCATTGCTATCCCACCCCCATCCTTGCTAGGAGCCTGCCAAAGATGCTATATAAGACCCTAACCTACTCCAATAAATGTGTAATTTAGTCCCCTGAAGGCTAACTCCCTGGTCTTTCTTTGACGTGCCAGGCTATAAGTCCCTTCCCTCTCCCTCCCTCTCTCCACCTGCAGCTCAGCACTCCCAAAATGATCTTACATGTGTCTAGAGACCAATGACCAGTACACTGACCAGGGGACCCACATATCTGCCTCCCAATGTGGGGCATCATATGACAACATGTGACAACATGGGACAATGTGAGACAATGTGGGGAGAGAGGAGACCGGACCTTCAAAAAGACAGAGAAACAAGGTAAGCTCTCCCATTTCCTTGGCAGATTGGGGACATTGGAAGGCTGTGCCCTCCTACACCCCCTACATTGAGGGGCTACAGATTTTTAATCATATTCTGCAGTTTTCTTGACAGATTGGGGAAATCGGGCAGCTTTGCCCTCCTTCCCCCATACTTGAGGGGCTACAGACTTCATAAACATTTCTTTCTTTTTCTATCATGAGTAATTCTCCAACACATCAAGTAGACTCACAGACTAGGGGAATGAAGACTAGGAGTCAGAGAGTTCAGGCCCAGCTGGCTTCAGGCTATGGGGTTCTGCCCAAGCGGCTAGTACTTGGAGACAATGCTTTGGCTTTTTCTTTCTTACTAAACAGACAGGAGATTCACATATCTGGGCAAAACCAGCACCTCTTACAGACAGATTACTGGTCAGAAGCAGAACTAGATGCCAAACCCCATTTCCTTGCCCACAACACCTTCCCTGCACCCTTCCAAACTGCTTGGGTCATTTTCTTTTTCCAGCCAAAAGCTTGAGACTCCTTACGCTTACCATTAAATTTTACACTGCCAGAGACCACGGACACACAAAAGCCAACAATATACTAAATGTACTTATGATTCCATCAAAGGCCCCCAGGGTGGAGAACAAAAACCTACCCCTGGGGAGCTATATTGTCTTTTGTTTGCCCTAACCCATTCCTGGCCTGAGTGATTTACCTGGAGACTTTTCCTCTCCTTAGCAACAATTAATCATTTGTCTTAGTGGTTTAGGAGGAAGACTTGATCCCATGAGCCCTATGGTTCAAATCCCAAACTTGCTCCTTTGTAAATTCTTATCTAAAACATCAAAATGTAACTTCTCTTCCTTCCTCAGAATTCCAGCCCTTCTCTAAGAAAAAAAACTCCCTTCTTACTATATTCAAACAAACTTATCTCTCAACACTAAGAAATTTTAATTAATATTCTTTTTCAGGTTGCTTTAATTGCTTTTCAAACTTCCGAGGATTTAATTCTAAACCCTATGTATCAAAGGTTTATCGACAAATGTTTATTTTCTTAAACAAGCTTCATAAAAATAGACAAATATAATGTATTCAAAATAACTACCTTTAGACCTTATTGTGCTTATTCTCATTTGTTTTGGCTTTGTACTGTCTTCTGTATGCTTTGTTTGTTTGTTTGTTTTGAGACGGGGTCTCCCTCCAGCCTCAACTGGCCTGGAACTCGTTCTGTGGACCAGGCTGGCCTTGAACTCACAAAGTTATGCCTGTCTCTGCCTCCTAAGTGCTAGGATTAAAGGTGTGCACCACCATGCCTGTGTATGCCATTTTGTTATCTCGAGATAATTTTAATAATATGGCCGTTCAAAAACTTTCAATTTTGATAAACAAAATCTTTTGAGTCAAATTCCATCTTGGTATGCTCGATTAAGATATAAAATTTCTCATCTAAATCCATGGGTACACTAAAACATCTTTAAGTAAAAATGTGCACAATTAATCAATTAATCAAATAAAGTCCTAAGCATTACCATTTGGGTTTTTCAAATGTGTTTCACCTTTCAGGCTTTACTCAAAATCAAACTTAATTCATTAAAAATATTGCTGGGGAAAAGCTTTGTTCACAGGTTCCTGGACCATGTGGCTTGTGATGTGATCCCATATGCCTGCCCACTGTGTACACACAAGCTTCTGAGCTAAACACATGGCTTCTTAGTAATGATTTCTCCTAAATCATGTTTATTTTGGACTCTCTTTTAGAATCAACATAAAATAACAGCATCTTTTAATTTCAGCACTTTGGAGAAAGAGTCAGGTGGATTTCTATGGAAATGTTCAGGCCAGCCAGTCTGACCAAAGGCTCTAACTCCAATAAATTATTTCTTAACTATTGGTTTCTGGGTCAGAAACAAGTGCTTTTCGAAGCATAGGTATTTGGTTAGCATGTCAAGCATTTTTGCAGGGAGTGGACATTGATTCTCACTCTAACTTAGGACTTTTCCTTAATAGTAGGCCCTGTACCCTGTGGCCTGGGGTCATTCCAGAGAATTCCCTGGGTTAGCCAGGTGTGGAGGACCATGCCTTTGTTCTTAGTATGCCTTCAATCTCAGCACAGCAGAGATTTAGCTCAGAGGCAATAATTTCTAAAAGAAATGTGTTTTTCTAGTCTAATTCATGGTCGGGCCATGTCATTTTCCATCTCTTATTAAGTTGGAAACCCAGTTAGGAATACTTACTACGTTTCTAAAAATGCTCTAAGGTTTCAGTTTTGAAATTAGTTTGTCATGACATTATGCTTAAACACAGTATTTATTTTATGGAATTGCTTACACATATAAACTCATACTTAATGCTAAGTATATACTATTTAAATTCAGTAAAGTCTAAGTCTATGGATAAAGCTGACTCATTTTGCTCCCAGACTCTGGTTTATGAAAATTAAACAACTAAAAAATTAATTAATTTATTAAGGGTAAATAAAACTTACAAATATATAATAAAAATTCAGAGTTTTACTGAGTATGTGCTGCCATCTACTGGTTATACTCTGTCAACACCTGAGATGAATTCCTATAGGTTAGAGCATAATAAAGTCCTTTACGCATTAAAAAATACGAGTTAATTTTCAAACCTATTTTATAGAGTTTGTGCTTTAAAATAACATCTCTAGGTGTTTGTAATAAAAAATATACATAAATAAGCTTTTTTCTCTAGGGTCATAATTCAATCAAGTAATTTTTAAATCATAATGTGTGCCTAGTCAAGGTTTATCTAAATGATGTTCAGGTTTTGCCCAAGCTTTGTCTATGCATTGTGTGGTATTTAAAGGCTTAGTGAAAATTAAAATGCCTACATTAAGGAAAATTGGTTAAATATTATTAATAAAAATGTGTAATTCACTTAAATTAATTAAAATGCAAATTGTTATTAATAATTGTTTCAGATTAATGTATGCAAATGTTCTCTATATTTATCTGTATTGCATAATATTATCTGTAACATTCCTTTTGTCTAAAGATAGTTTGGTTCAAAAAGACTGGGTTTTCCATAAATAAATAAATAAATAAATAAATAAATAAATAAATAAAACTGGGTGTGGTGGTGCACGCCTTTAATCCTAGCACTTGGGAGGCAGAGGAACGTGGATCTCTGTGAGTTCGAGGCCAGACTGGTCTACAGAGTGAGTTCCAGGACAGCGAGAGCTACAGGGAGACCCTGTCTCAAAAAGACCAAAAAAAAATAAATAAATAAATAAAAATAAAATAAAATAAAAAGACTGGGTTTTGCCTTCTTTTTTGCCTTCTTAAATCAACAATATACATATTAGATGGATTTAATGGACCTCTACAACTTGGCTCCTGTATGGGTATGTAGTACAACTGCCTTAGTATCATAGTTCAATCAAGTAATTTATAAAAAACAAAGTATGTTGCACCAACGGTTATCTAAATAATGTTCATGTTTTTGTCCAAGCTTTGCTTATATATTATATGGCATTAAAAATTAAAATACTGGGCTGGAGAGATGGCCTAGTGGTTAAGGGCACTGACTGCTCTTGCAGAGGACCCGGGTTTGGTCTCCAGCAACCACATGGAGGCTGAGAACCGTTTGTAACTCCAATTCCAGAAGAACTACAGATCCAGAGGAATCCAGCGCCCTCTTCTGACCTCTATGGCATTGCATGACACAGGTGCACAAACCTGCATGTAGACAGTACATTCATACACATAAATAAATAAAAAAAATTCAAAAAGTGTTTGTTTTAAAAAAATAAAAAATAATTAAAAATAATTAAAATACCTATATTAAGCAAAATTGGTCAAATATTATTAATATAAAATAAGCAATTCACTTAAACTAATTGAGCATAAAATTGTTATTTATATTTTCTACTCCTAATTCATACTAGATTTCCAGTGACAACTTTGTCATTGATGTACACAAGTGTTTTCTATATTTTTCTGTATTGGTGTAATATTACCTGTAAAATTTCTTTTGCCTACAAAATAGCTTTGCCCTAAAAGACTGGGTTTTGCAGTATATAGTCCAATAAGAGACACTTAAATAGATTTAATGGACCTCCACAGCATGGTTCCTATATGGGTATCTAGTACAACTATCTTTAAAAAATTATAAATTAGTTCTGGAGAGGTGGCCTAGTGGTTAAGAGTGCTGACTGCTCTGGCAGAGGACCCGGGTTTGATCCCCAGCACCCACATGGCGGCTGAGAACCATCTTTAACTCCAGTTCCAGGGGAATCCGACACCCTCTTCTGACCTCCGTGGCATTGCACAACACGGGTGCACAGACCTACATGCAGACAGTACATTCATGCACATTAAATAAATAAATAAATTAATTAATTAAAATATTTAAAAAATAAAAATAAATAAAAATTATATATTAAAAATATAAAAGTCATCCATATTTGTAATACAAAATGGAAAGATTAATATGACTCCCTCCAGGATACAGTTAAATAGAAAACTCTCTACTCTATAGCTCTTGTTACATTTAGGATTTTAAAATAAAAGATAACAACCCCAATCTTTAACTAACTATAAAAAAGTGATGGGTCCATCTAGACATCAAAAAACAAAATCTGAGAAAAGACCACATCACAGGGAACCACAAACATGGTAATACATAGTATTCCTAATGGCATTTCTCTGGGTTAGGAGTCAATTATTGTGACAATGACTCCTTACCAGATATGCTTGACTTGTTCTTTTGACTAATAGACATGAGATCTCTTGTAGGGATACTTTTTATTCTCCCAAAACATTAATTAGAAAGTGTCAAATCCAGGTACTATACAAAAACTCTCCAAAAGGGATTTGGAACTTGGAAAACAATTCACAAAAAGTATACTAAACGTAAGAACTGTTCACAAGTGGAGCATGAGCCACCCAAGTAAAGCAGAAAACCTTTCTTTACTGGAAAAAATCTGCCTAAACATGGAAATTGCTCTACCTGTCTGGCGCCTCCCCCAGCAGCCAATTGTTGTCAGTAAAGATAAACAACAACAACCAAAGAAAAAAAAAAAAAACAACCAAAAAAAACCCCAGGTGTTTTTAACTACAGCCAAAATTCAAGCCCAATGAGTCTATCAAGGCTAGAGAAATATTAAAGGGACATAGGTAAAAAAAACCCTGAATACCAAATGAGCCTCTAAATTAATGCCCCTCATTCATTCTTTGGTGCATTATTTTACTTTTCAGATCTGACATCAATGAGCTAAATTATTTTAATCTAAAAAAGGATTTTAATTAGCCCTTATCTGTTTATCAACTAACATGTGTTTATGATAATTGGTGTTGTTTGACAAAAGACATGTCTAGCATAAACATTCTAATGTGGAGAATGATGATATTTATAAGCATCTATGCCTGTGCCCATAACACAAATTGATGTTTACTTAAGTGTTTGTAATTGTTACTATTTATATTTTTTCAGTAGAATTACAGAAGAAACCCCTGGATGAACTGCCAACCTGTTGGAAGGAAAGCTGGGACAGACCCAAATTTCCAAGGTGTGACTTCAAGGAAAGGATGGACTATTCTACTTTTCATCCACTCTTCCCCCTTCTTTTCCAGAGCCTAGGTGCTACTCACTGAAGAGGAAATGAGTCTGAGTCTAAGGAGCTGGTTGTGAAATCACAACAAATACAAACTGAACTTTATTTAATCAACATAATTATGTGTACAGGAATTTCCTGCTAGACTTAAGACTTTGGTATACATCTAAAATCACCATCTGTGTAAAATTGGATGCAAATATCAATGTAACCTGTATATTTGGGGGGAAGGAATGTTGCTTTTATGTCAAAGAGTCTAGGATACCGACAAAGCCCCCTTATTATCGGTCTTCTTGTTCTCCAACTCTTTGATTACCTGGATGCCCCTTCCCATAGGACCCTTTTTTACCCTACGAATGTTCTTAGCAACTGCCCCCTGTGTTTTCTAGTTCATTAAAAACCAAATTAACAGCCTTGCCGAGGCAGTAACCCAGAACGTCCTGGTTCAGTATCAGTGCATTCCTGAACACCCACTTGAAGAATATGACGACACCTCTCCATTTTAATAATAAGAACCAAGGGGAAGCTGTGGGGCTTGATATTCCATGTTGGCTGAGCAGTAAGTGAGCTTGTTTTGCCCTGACAACCTGCAAAGGCCAGGGACCTGGAGCCTACCCCTACTTGTCTAGTGGATGTTAAGTTCCCTGCAGCTCATACCCTGTGGAGTTTTAACATAGGGTGTAACATTCCTGAACCTGTCACTTCTAAAAGCACACCTTGGTCTCAGGAATCATTGACGCCTCTGCCAGATAGCAAAAACAAATGGTATTTTAAAAAGTGCATGTAAACTTCCTCTGCTGTCCTTCCCCATCTTTGCCAGGAGCCAGCCAAAGCTACAATATAAGACCATAATCTCGTGCAATAAATGCACAAAGGTTAAATAAAAATTGGCTTTGAAAAAAAAACACTNAGGTCTGTCATAGCAATACCCCACTCCTGGTACCACAATCTGTATCAGCCAGGGTTCTCTAAAGAAACAGAATCAATAGAATAAATCTCTTTCTAGAGATTTATCTATTTATATATATAGATATAGGTATAGATATAGATAGATCTATATAGAGATATCTATATCTATCTATCTAGAGAGATTTATTGATTTATTGATTTGCTCATGGGATAGAATCTGAGTAGTCCAACAATCCCTGCACTGCACTGGAGAGGCTGAGAATCCAGGAGGTTGCCCAGCCCACAAGGTTGGATATCTCAGTAGTCTCAGTCTGGTGCTGAAGGCTCAAGATAATCCAGTCTGAAGATCTATTTCTCATTTTTGTTAATCTAAAATGCAGTCTAATTGACACCCAGGATTAACAGGGTTAACTATCACACAAACTAATGACAAATTACACATAAAATATCTCTACATGAGACCATGGCTGTAGCTGAAGGCTACATAACACAGAGCCCTGTAGGAGAGTAGAAAACTCTGTTTCAGTTTTTGGGTGGGTAGTAAAAGATATTTTCCAACATACACCGGCTATTACCACAGTTCTTGATGGCCTCCCAGAACCTGAAAATAAGGCCCTGTTACTGAAAATAGGACACAGATCAGATACCAGATTGGGAGAAATGGAGCCTGGACTGACCTGGAAGCCACTTCCCCTAATGTTTCCTTTTAGTACTTTGAATCATACAATTTCTTTTTTGCATTGAGAAGTATGTTGGTTATGGGTGTGTGTTGTATATAATCTTAATTATGTTGAGGGTGAGATATGTTCTCTCTAAACCAAAGCCCTCTAGGACTTTTATAAAGAATACATGTTGAAATTTTTCGGAAGCCCTTTCTGTATCTATTGGGATGATCATGTGAATTCTGTAGTAAAAGCATTCATATGAATTATGATGATTATGATTATGATTATTGGTCTTTTTGAGACAGGGTCTCCATTTCGTCTCTGCTGGCCTGAAGCTCACTATGTGGACCAAGTTGGCCTTGAATTCAAAGAGATCCACCTGCCTCTGCCTCTCAAGTGCTAGGATTAAAGGTGTGTGCCACCATGCCAGCTCAGCTAGATTTATTATTTTTCTTGACAAAGATATATTGAAACATCCTGGTATCTCTGGAATGAAGCCTGTTTGATCACAGCAAATGATATCTGTGAACTTTGTTCGTATGCTATACATGATTATTTTGTTGAGAAATTTTGCACCTATGTTCATTGGTGATATGGGATTATAGCTTTCTTTTTTCTTCTTTGGATATTAGAGTAATAATACCATTATAGTCACAGTTTTTTAATTATGCCACTCTTTCTTTCTGTTAGTATAATTTAAGTATGTTTGGATTTAGATCTTCCTTGTAGGCCTGGTAAAATTTGGCTGTGAATCCATTTGGGACTGGAATTTTATTATGTGGGAGGAATTTTATTACTGTTTCAATTTCCTTGTTTGTAATTGGTTTTATTAAGCTGTTAATCTTTTATTTAGATGTATTAGTTTCAATGAATTTAAATGATCATCCATTTCATTTAAAATTTCAATGTTCTGGATTGATTTGGAGTCTGTTGTAATGTATTCTTTTAACTCCAATTTTCTAAGGGAAAAAGATCTGTTAATTGTTCTAATCTGTCTATCTTGTAATATTTTCAAAGAACAAACTTGTAGTTTCATTGATCATTTGTACCGTTTTCTTTAATTCTACTTCATTGATTTCTGCTCTTATTTTTTTGCTTTTTCTAATCTGCTTGTTTTGGGTTTAGTTTGCTCTTGCCTTTTCACATTGTTGAGTATTTCCTTTAAGTTATAGTTTTTGCTCTCTATTATTAATTTATTTTTAATGTAGGCTTTTAAAAGTGCAAACTGTCTTCATAGGACAGCTTTGAATCTGTAAAAATAGTTTTTTGTATCACATTATTATTTTCATTTAGTTTCAGGAATACATTTGTTCCTTTTTAGATTTCTTCTTTGACATATTCATCACTCAGAAGTGTTGTTTAATCTCAAATATTTCATGTAGTTATTAGACCTTCTTAGGTGCTGATATTAAGCTTTTTATGATGTGATCTGAGAGAATGCATGGAATATTTTCAATATTTTTTGGTTCATTGAGGTTTGTTTTGTGTCTCCATATGTGGTTTGTTTTAGATAAACTTTCATGGGCTGTTGAATAGAAAGTATATTGTTTTGATTTTGCATGGAATATTTATTTCTCTTAGGTCCATTGGATGTGTGATACCATTAAATTCACATATCATTCTCTATTCTTAACTCAATTGAAAATTGTGGGGTACTGAAATCACCTACTATTATTGAGTTGAGATTAATCTGTGTCTTTATATGAAATTGGGTGAATCAGATTTTGGTGCAAATATGTTCATAGTTGTAAAGTCTTATTCAACTGAAAACTTGACCAAATTGAAGTGACCTTTTTGATATCTTCCAATTAATTTTATTTTGATGTCCATTTACTCAGATGTTGAAATTGCACCAACTACAACATTCTTAGTTCCATAACTTTGGAATGTATTTTTCCATCATATCACCATCAGAAAATGACTGTCCTTGAAAATGAGATGAGTAGTTTGTAGATAAATAAAAGATAGGACTTTATTTTTAATCCATTCAATTAGCCTGTGTCTTTTGACTGGGGAATAAATGTCATTGGCATCTAAAATTATTATTGAAAGATATATATTTGTTGCTGTCATTTGAATTTCTGTGTTTCTGGACTTATTTTATGTTTCTATAATAATGACTTCATTTGTTTTCTTTGTTTAGCATCTTGAGTTTGTTCATTTCTTTTTTTCAGTCCTTTAAACTGCTTTGAATATTCTTTGTAATGCTGGTTTGGTAGACATGTGTTTTTCAGTGCATTTTTTCAGTGTATTTATTTCATGGAATATTTTTCTTTACTTTTAAATTATGATGGGCAGTTTTGTTGGGTAAAGTATTTTTGGTTGGCATCCATGATAATTTAGAACTTGGATTAAATTGCCCCAGTCTCTTTTTAGCTGTTCCAGTTTGGATTGAAAAATCAGCTGTAAGTCTGATTGATTTTCCTTTTAGAAAACTTGTTGGTTTTCTTTTTCAGCTTTGAGTATTGTCTCCTTATTCTTTACAACTTGTGTTTTTACTGATATTCCACTTGCATTTTCTGTTCCAGTCCTGTTTCATTAGTGATCTATGTGCTTCTGTATGGCTGTCTTTCCTTAATTTAAGGATATTTTCTTTTACAATCCTTTGTAAACCTTAAATAGTACCACTGAACACGGATTTTTTCATTCCTCCATGCCTCTGAAGCTTAAATTTATTCTTTTCATGGTATCTTGCATTTCATCCTTATTACAATCCATTTTAATTTTTTTCTCATATTCTTAGTTTAAATGATCTGTGATTGTTAATCCTGTTAATCCTGGGTGTCAACTTAACTGGATTTGGGAAAACAAATATGAAAAAGAGATCTTCATATTGGATTATCTGAAGCCACATGACCCATCCCAAATGTTGATGTTACCTTCTGATGTCATGACAAAAGGGAGCTCATTCCTTTTTTGATGTTTGCCTTCTTTCTCACTGGTGAGTTCTGCTTGCTGCTCTGATCAACTCTGTGGATCCCAACATAGACTGAAGATGGGCAGATCTCCTGGAATCCAACCTGGTGGACTAAGCAACTACCTGGATTCTCAGCCTGTCCAGTGTGGCACAGCTATTGTTGGATCCTCAGCCTATTCCCCTGCGAGCACCTCCCTCACTCTGTCTCTCCTCGCCTGGCATCTATATCTATATATTATATCCTCTATTATTTAGTCGGATATATATATTCATTCTATTACTAGATATTTCATTTCTATTATATATATATATATATATATATATATATATATATATTCATTCTAATATATATCTGCTCTATTTATTCTGTTTCTTGAGAGAACTTTGACTAATACATGGTCCAATTTTTTAACTTTTTTGTCCAGTCTTGATATTTTGTTTTCCAATTCATTTATTCCATTGGTGAGTTTTTTCCCACTGTGTTCCAGGTCGACTTATGGAGTTTTTCACTTCCATTTTAATTTCAACCTGAGATTCATTCAATATTTCCTTCTCTTTTTAAATTAATTTTTCAAATCCCAAATTGTCATCATTTAATTTATTCATGTATTTTTATTTTCTTGAGCTTGAGTCTGAAGTTTATCCTCGTCCTCTTTACATTCTTTGAGTTCTCTCTCTCTCTCTCTCTCTCTCTCTCTCTCTCTCTCTCTCTCTCTGTTTGTGTCTTTAATATTCTAATCCTTTAGTCATGTTTATGAGTGTTCCTTTGAAATGTTTGTCCTGGGATTCCTCTATGTAATACCCATTGTAAAACACTTCTACATGCCTGACAGGTTTTTATGGGAACACATTACCTGATATTTTCATGTTATTTGTGTTTATTTATCGTTACCTGGACATATGGACTTTTTGTTATTGGCTATGTTTCTGAAATGAAACTCAAACTGCTTTTGTTGAGTTATGTTTGATTCTATTTATGTGGTTCCAGTCAGGCTAGACGGGGGCTCCTCAGGAAGTTGAAGAAGCCAAATTTAGGTGATGGGGATAAGCTGGGATAGGGTGAACTAGCTAAGCAGTGAAGGCGTCAGCCTTGGAATTTAGTAACTGAGGATGGACCCAAATTGGCAGGATCTGGCTAACTTACCCAGCTAGACAGATACTTCTTGGAACCCTCTTCTGGAAGGGCCAAGTCCTAGTAAGGGTGGATGGTAACAGGGTGGGTTATATTTTACTGCTTAGCAGAGAAGATTTTCATATAAGGAGAAAAGACTGTAGGTGGTCCCAAAGCTTAGGATCTGCCTGACAGGATCTTGATAACTCATTTCAGTTAGTCAGGTACTTTCCTGCAGCCTCAATGCAAAGGGACCAAGGCCCAAGGAGAGCAGACGTGAACAGAACTGGGTGTTTCTTAGTAGCTAGGATAGAATGCATGAGCTCTGGAACATTGTGACTGAGGATGGTCCCAAAGCAAGAGAATGGATGAAATGTGATCTGGATAATGCAGACCTGCTAGTCAGACATTCCTCTATGGCCTCAAAGAAGACTAGTTTTTTTAAAATTTATTTTTATTGTTATTAAACTCTTTCCATAAATCACACATCTTCTTTCTTAAATAGAGCAAGTATGTTGTGTTTGAGCAAACGATGAACTTCAATGTTGGGAGATCCATGGTAAATATTATTTAGTGACAATTATTGCAATGTCTGTGGTACATTTTAAATAGATAAAATTTATGTTTACATCTGAAAATAAAGTGAAAAGAAATGGAGAGTTGAGATATCAAAATAACTGAAGCTGAGTTGTATATAGATAGCGATTTGCACTATATTTCTTTATATTTATATGTAACATGGTACATCTATATTTCAGCAACTGTAAATATCTTCTCTCTTGTCATTTTGTATAAAACACAATGATTCAGCATGCTTGTTATTTCAAAAGCATCCTAATACCAATGCCTACACTTAATGTTCCCACTACAGCAATCCGTATACTACTACAAATAAAAATTCTACGATGTGAGTTTTTCTCAAAGTTTCCAGTTGTATTCTAGGAATTAAAGTCAAAACTCTCAAGCATCCTAAGTCTTATGTGTATTTCTAAAATAGTGCTCTTGACATTCCTTCAAAATAATTGTGTGCTAAATTTCATATGGTGAAATACTAACAGTCATTATGATGTTATGAGGGAAAATAACTGATAGGACAATAATATGTCGTGATGGTGCAGTTGTCCTGAATGTGAATTCTGTTCTTATGAACAATATTCCAGAAATTTTTGAAAATCTTCACTTGATAAAACAATGAGAGTATCAGTTATCACCAAAACCTTATCAAGCCTTGAGGCTACAGAGATGGCACAGTGGTTAAGAACACTGGCTGTTCTTGCAAAGGACCCAGGTTCAATTCCTGGCTCTCACAAGGTGGCTAACAATCCTCTGTAAAGTCCAGTCCCAAGGGACCTGACACTCTATCCTGACCTCTGTGGGCAATGCATAACACAGGTGCATACACATACATGAAGGCAATACACTCATACATATGAAATAAAAAAGTATATAAAATATTTAGATTTCTTGAGATCTGCAAATTATGCACTTCTGATGTTTGTAAGTCATCAAAGATGACTCTATTCACTAGAAATTACTAGGACTTTGGCTTATGAAACTTAAGCTTTAGGATACTACTTTCATTTGACTCTGTGTGTGTGTGTGTGTGTGTGTGTGTGTGCGTGTATTACAGTTTGTGTTTTTCTGTGTATACATGGGTATTCCTACATCAGATTTTCTTCATATTATAAGATAAACTATAAAAATTCTCTATTTATTAAGACTTATTTATCATATTTACGGAATGATATGGGAAATTTTCAAGTAGCGAAGCAAAATCTCTAGAATGACATGGGACAGGCACATTATTTGTGACATGCAAATAACCATATAAATGCTTTGATTTAAATACATTTTGGATTATAGAATTTAGAGAAATAAATGATTGCCACCATGTATACTTAATGTGGAATAGGATTTTAGATGATTAAATTATTTTAAATATTTGTTTAGAATTAAGTAGTTATTGAGAAATTTCACATGATACAAATTAAATTAAATGTGTATATTCACTAATATATTTCAATCATACATACATACATACATACATACATAGGGTCCAAGAATATAAATTAAAGGGTAGTAGAGTCACTTTCTTTTTTTTTTTTTTTTTTTTTTTTTTTTTGTCTTTTTGAGACGGTCTCCCTTTAGTCCCAGCTGGCCTGGAGCTCACTTTGTAGACCAGGCGGGCCTTGAACTCACAGAGATCCACCTGCCTTTGCCTCCCAAATGCTAGGATTAAAGGCGTGCACCACCACGCCCTGCATAGAGTCACTTTTTAATGAATGGAGAGAGTAAGACAAGAGTATATCACTGACATAGACCAAATGCAAATGATGCTCCATAGAGGCTAACTAAAGCGTTTTAGATTTTATTTTAAGAATCATGCCTAAATGTTGACTTGTATTAGCTCAAAATTATGATGTATTTTAAGAAGGAACAATTTACTTAAAACATTTAAAGAGTTCTAAGTTGATGACTAAAATTGGCACTGACTTTGTCTGATGGGAAAGCAATAAGTGATAGTGACAAGAATGGCTTAATGGAGTTCTTTGCAGTGTATTTTGCCTACAACTTTATGATGCTTTTTCCCAACATAGTAATCTAATTGTACTATTTTTGGTTGTATGTTCAACTAAGGCAATAAATTAAGTGAATTTTACGGTTTTCTTATAATTTTAAGAATGTAAGATCTTCATTCTTTGCTATTTCTCAAATTCTTCCATAAAAAAGAAACCTGAAACAGAACACTATTTTTGACTGAAAATAATTTTCATTAATCAATATAATTTGAATTCTACATTTGATAAAATATCCATTAAATACTTTTTTACCAGTTTTAAATTTGGAACATTGACAGATACTGCCAAAATTATGGAATATCGTAAATGCAAGTATATAATACACATTTAAATTGGAATAGCAATTAATTACCTATTTTTATATCTTTCATTTTAAAATGATCCATGCCTTCTATATTTCTTTTCAAATTGCAGTTCATCTTTGTCAGTTTCACTGTTTATAATTACATATATCTGATAGAGAGAAAACAATGGGAATAATTTAAAACAAATTAGATTGTTTTATAATCCATGGCCAAGCCTCAAAATGGCCCCAGATTTAGAACTATAGGGTGGTGATCACTCCTGAATGAAGGAAAGCTGATCTTCTTTAAGTTAGTATTGTAGTCATGCTGAACAGGCTCCAGTGGATGAAATCACACTAAGAGAGAGTTGGATACACAGAATTGACACCCTAGGCTTTAACATATAAGACAAAATGTGTGAATTCCTGTGGGTGGACTATGTGGAGTTAAGACAGTGGAGGTCTAAATATGATTAAAATGTATTGAATAAAATCCACAAAATTTCAGCAAAAACAGCCAGGCATGGTGGTGCATGCCTTTAATAATAGCACTTCGGAGGCAGAGGCAGGTGGATCTTTGTTAGTTCAAAGCTAGCCTGGTCTACAGAGCGAATTCCAGGACAGCTGGGGATTCAGGGAGACCCTGTCTCAAAAAGACCAAATATATATATAGGACCTAGGTATAGTGGCTCACACCTGTAACCTCAGCACTTTACTGAGACGGAAGTACTGTTACAAGTTCCAGGCTAGCCAAGGTACAGAGTGAAACTGTGTCTTTAATAAAAGAAATAGGGGGGCTGGAGAGATAGCCTAGTAGTTAAGAGCACTGACTGCTCTTGCAGAGGACCCGAGTTCGATCCCCAGCACCCACATGGCGGCTAAGAACCGTCTGTAACTCCAATTCCAGGAGAACTCCAGTTCCAGGGGAATCCGAGACCCTCTTCTGACCTCTGCGGCGTTGCACGACACGAGTGCACAAACTTGCATGCAGACAGTACATTCATACACATACAGAAATAAATTAAAAAAATAAAAAATAAATAGGGGTTGGATAGATGATAGATGGCTCAGTGGTTAAGAGCACTGACTACTCTTACAGAGGACCTGCGTTTGAGTCCCAGCACTCATGGTGACTAAAACTTCCCAAAACTCCAGTTCCAGGGAATCTGACTCCCTTTTATGACCTCCGAGGGCACTTGCATACAGGCAGGCAATAAACTCATCCACACCAAAAAAATTTTTTTTTGTTTTCCAGATCCAAAATTAGTCAGGTGCAGTGGCACAGGCCTTTAACTCCAAGAAGCAGGCCAACTCCAAGTGGATCTCTTATAAGTTGGAGGCCAGCCTGGTCACATAGCAAGTTCCAGGTAGACCTGTTTCAAAAAGACCAAAATTAAAAAAGGAAGGCTGGGTGTGGTGGCACATGCCCTTAATCCCAGCAAGGCACAGGCAGGCGGATCTGTTTGAGTTGAAGGGCAGCCTGCTGTACATAGTGAGTTCCAGATTAGCTGGGGCTACAAGGAGACCCTGTCTCCAAAAGAGCGAGGTATGGTGATGCATGCCTTTAATCCCAGTACTTGGGAGGCAGAGGCAGGAGGATCTCTGTGAGTTCAAGGCCAGCCTGGTCTACAGAGAGAGTTCCAGGCCAGCTGGGACTAAAGGGAGACCCTCTCTCAAAAAAAAAAAGTTTTAAGCAAGCAGCAGGCTGGACCTATTTGCCTTTTAGGACCTACTTCTGTCTGGGAAACGAGGTGCACATCTGAGCAGCTGAGCCTGTAGGGGAAGCCCAAGGAGGCAGCCCGGGCTGAGCTGTGAGGAAGGGGTGAAGGCACACGGAAGTCCTGAGGCTACCGCAGGCCCAGGCCACAAGCCTGATGGGACCATTGGGTGGGGAGCTTCCAGGGTGAGGTCCAGGGCTGCGGTTGGAATTTGGGGACACAGGAACTGCTACATGACTTCAGGATAGATGTACGGAAATAGCCATTCATCACCAGATGAGGGTCCGCAGGCTACTGAAGATTCCCAGGTCCATGTTGGTGAAATAAATGCATTCATTTATTAGGGTTCCTAACAGGAGCGTGCGTGCTGCACAAGCAGCTACACCACTGAGCAATCCCAGCTCCCACCAAGCTTCAATTTTACTCTATTTTGTCTTTGTGAAACAAGCTGGCCAAACTCACCCTATAGCTAAGGATGACCATGAACCCCTGACCCACCTCCCCCAGGGCTGGGAAGGCAGGCATGCACCCCTGCGCCTCACTTTTATCAGGCTTTCTGCTGGCCTTGGCAAACACTGCCCAGCGTGGGAAGGACGATCTGTTTCACTGCAGTGTTTATGTTGTAAGATGGGCTTAACTGTGGCTGGGCTCAGAGGACCACTCCTGCCACCAGGAAGGAGTCAGCCCTCAGACAAGGATTCACAGGAAGAGTCGGTGTTTGGGGGAGGAGAGCTGGCGAAAGGGAAGATGGGGGACAGATACCTCATCAGCATAGAACAGGCACGTGAGCGCTTGGGGCAGCAGCCCTGGGAGGAATTGAGGAGGGCGTGTTAACACCTGGGGACAGGAGCACCCAGGAGTCCCTGGAGGAGAGCCAGCCTGGGATTGAGGACAGTAGCTAATGCTCATCAGGTCACACTTCAAATGGTGCACACCACTTGTGCCGTGTGNGAGAGGTAGGGGTTTAATTTCATTCTTCTACAAGTGGTGATCCAGTTTTGCCAACACCACTTGCTGAAGATGCTGTCTTTTCTCCATTGTGGCTTCTTGACCCCTTGTCAAATATAAGATGGCTGAAATTGTATGTGCTCAGATTTGGATCTTTGGTTTTGTTCCATTGGTCAACAGGTCTGTTTTTGTGCCAGTACCAGGCTGTTTTTATGTCTATCTCCCTGTAATATAGTTTGAAATCTGGTATAGATATCCCCGCCTTGGTACTCTTTTTGGTCAGTGATTATTTTATTTATTTATTTATTTATTTATTTATTTATTTATTTATTTATTTTTTCTTGTCTATTCCAGGTCTTTTGTTTTTCCAAATGAATTTAAGGACTTTTTTTCCAAGCCTGTGAAGAAACTCTCGGGGGCTTTGATTGGAATTGCAGTAAATCTATAGAAGAGTTTCATTAAAATGGACATTTTTACAATGTTAATTTTCCCTGTCCATGAGCATGGGAGGTTTTTCCATCTTCTGAAGTCTTCTTCAATTTCTTTCTTTAAAGGTTGAAAATTTTTTGTTGCAGAGATCTTTGGTGTCTTTCGTTAGGTTTGTTTCTAGGTATTTTATTGTTTTTGAGGCTATTGTGAGTGGGAAGGTCTCTTTGAATTCTTTCCCTAGTTGCTTGTTGTTGGTGTAATGAAAGGCCATTGATTTTTTTAAGGTTAATTTTGTATCTTGCCACTTTTCTGAAGCTGTTAATAGTTTCTAGGAGTTTTCTGTTGGAGTTTTTAGCATCCTTTAAGTAAACAATCATATCATCAGCAAATAGGGATAGCTTGACTTCCTCTTTTACAATTAGTACTCCTTTAATTTCCTTTTCTTGCCTTATTGCTCTAGCAAGTGTTTCAAGCGCTATATTGAAGAGGAGTGGTGACAGGGGGCAGCCTTGCTGAGTGGATTTTGTCAAAGGCTTTTTCAGCATCAATTGAGATGATGGTGTGTTTTTTGTCTTTCATTCCATTTTTGTGTTTGATGATGTTTATTGATTTTCATGTGTTGAAACATCCCTGCATCTCTGATAGGAATCCAACTTAGTCATGATGGATGATCATCTTGATGTGAGTCTGTATGCGATTTGCCAGTATCCTGTTTTGAATTTTGGCATCTGTGTTCATTAGGGAGATGGGTCTATAATTCTCCTTTTTAGTTGTATCTTTGCCTAGTTTTGGTAATAGAGTCGTGCTGGCTACATAGAAGGAATTTGGGAGAATTCCCTCTGTATCCTTCTAAACAGTTTCAGTAATAATGTTTGTAGGTATTTTTGAAATGTTTTATAGAGTTCTGCCATGAAACCGTCTGGGCCTGGACTTTTGTTAGTTGGGAGTTTTCTTATTATATCTTCAATTTCTTCATGTATTATGGTTCTGTTTAAGCTGTCGATCTCTTCTTGGTTGAGCTTTGGTGATTCCCAGGATTTCAGATATTCATCCATCAATTCTAGGTTTTCAAACTTGGTAGAATATATGTTTTTGTAATATTCCCATATGATTTTCTGGATCTTTTCTTTGTTGTGATATTTCCCTTTTCATCACAGATTGTATTGATTTGGATTTGTTCTTTCTTTTGGTTAACTGGGTTAGAGGTTTGTCTATCTTGTTTATTTTTTTCAAAGAACCAACTTTTCTATTCATTGATTTTTTGTATTGTTTTCTTTGTTTCTATTTCATTGATTTCTGCTTGGATTCTTCTTATTTCTTCCCATCACATTTAGGTTTCATCTGTTGTTGCCTCTCAAGTGCTTTTAGCTGTAGTGTTAGATCATTCACTTGTGCTCTTTATGTTTTTCTAATGTAGTCACCCAGGGCTATAAACTTCCCTCTTAGGACTGCTTTTAAGGTATCACATAGGTTTTGTTGTGTTGTATTGTCATTGTCATTCAGTTCCAGGAATGCTTTTATTTCTTTCCTTATCTCTTCCTTGACCCATTCATTATTCAAGAGTGTGTTGTATAGTCTCCCTGTGTTCTTCTAGGCAGTAGGGCTTATCCTTATGTTGGTGTTGAGTTTTATTGCACTGTGGTCTGATAGAATGCATGAAATTATTTAAATCTTTTTCTATTTGTGGAGCTTTCTTCTGTGTGCCAGTATGTGGTCTATTTTGGAGAATGTTCTGTGGGGTGCTGAGTAGAAAGCGTATTCTCTGGTATTAGGGTGGAGTATTAGGTACAGGTCTATGAGGTCCATTTGGTGATATCATTCAGTTCAGATGTCTCTCTGTTTATTCTTTGTCCTGTTGGCCTATCCAAATGACTCAGTGGGGTACTGAAGTCCCCTAATATGAGTGTACTGGGGTTAGTGTGTGACTTGTGGTCCTGGAGAATTGTCTTTATATAGTTTGGTGCGCCAGAGTTTGGGGCATATATATTCATGATTGTGAAATCTTCATGGTGAGTTGTTCCTTTGATAGAAATTTAATAGCCTTCTTTGTCTCTTCTGATTTCTTTTACTTTGAAGTGTATTTTGTCTGATATTAAAGTAGCAACATCTGCTTTCTTTGTGGTACCATTTGCTTGGAATATTTTTTTTCCATCTTTTCACTTTAAGGTGGTGCCTGTCCTTGAAGGTAAGATGTGTTTCTTGTAGACAGCATATGAATGGATTCTGTTTCCTAATCCAATCTCCTACTCTTTGTCTTTTGATCGGGGAATTTAGTCCATTAATAGTTAAGGTTATGACTGATAAGTTTGTGTTGTTTCCTTTTGCCTTGTTATCCATTTGTGGTTTGGGTTTATGTTTCTATTTCTGCAATTATGCTTTTGTTGATTTCTCTTTCTAGGTGCCTGGGGATGGTTGCTCCTTTCTTCTGTTCTTTGAAGTGCTTCAAGTATTCTCTGCAGGGTTGGTTTTGCGGACATGTATTCTTTCAACTTGTTTATGTCATGGAACATTGTTCTCTCTCTTTCAATTATAATCGACATTTTTGCTGGGTATAGTAACCTGGGTTGGCATCTATTGTCTTTTAACACTGGGAATGCTTTGCTCCACGTTCTTCCTGCTTTCATATTTTGCATTGAGAAGTCAGTTGCAATTCTAATAGGTTTCCACTTATAGGTCACTTGTTGTTTTTCTCTTGTGGCTTTAAGGATTTTGTCTTTGTTTTGGGTGTCTAGCATTTTAATGTGGCATGGAGAATTTCTTTTCTGATTTTGTCTGTTTGGAGTTCTATGTGCTTCTTGTATTTGTATTGGTTTGTCTTTTTTTAGTTTGGTGAAGTTTTCCTCTATTATTCTGTTGAAGATCTGATCAATACCATTCTCTTGGGATTCTTCTCCTTCCTCTATTCCTATGATGTGGAGGTTTGATCTTTTCATAGTGTCCCACAGCTCCTGGTTGTTCCATTTTTGTGTATTTTTAAATTTTTCATAATCTTTCCTTGAGGTTTTTAGTTGTTCTGTGTTATCTTCCAGGTCTGATATTCTTTGTTCTGCTTCCTCCATTCTGCTTCTGAGGCTTTTTCCATTCCTTTCCTCTTGATTGGATGAGTGTTTGATTTCCTTTTTCATTTCCTCTTCTGATTTCTTTAGTATTTCTACTTCTTTTTGGAGCTTCTCAATCTCTTC
>VZQC01000286.1:1726551-1761510 GCA_009823505.1 Rhizomys pruinosus
CTTTGATTTGCTCTTTATAATCTTGTAGTTCTTTATGTATGTTCCCAATTGTGTTTCTAGTATCTGTGTCTTGGGCCATCCGCAGGGGTTGCCCACTGTAGGAATCTTCCTTAGGGTTGGTAGAGCTTGATGCAGGATTATCCTGCCCCTTTCCCGTGTTCCTGGCATATGAGCTTCTCCTTGCCTGTATTCCAATGTAAGTCCTAAATGCCTCTTCACTGTGTTGAAGGCTTGCTTTGCTTGCCTCCTTCAGATGCCTTCATAATCCCAGTTGGTGTGGGGGGGGTGACTGTGTGCCAGCTCTTTAGCCTGCTCCCGGCACCTGCGCTTGCCTCAGCTATTCTCAGGAGATCTCAGATCTCGAAACTCACACAGCCGTACCTTTTATACCAGCTGGGAGGATAATTCCGCACCCACAGCCACAAAAGCCAATTAAGCCAAAGACAACTGGATTAATGGATTAACTATATTAAATCAATCATGCGATTGTTCACTCATGAAGTTTATGAAACAAATAGGGAGTCTATATTAAAACAAATCAAAATTAATAAAAGAGTAGGCTGTCATGTAATGTATTATGGAATTAACATACAGTTGATTCCCAAAGGGCATAATTTTGATACATATGCATTGTTTAAACAGACATAATTTGGATTAATACAAAGGGGAGGGAACAACAACAATATAAGGACTGGGTCAAAGAACTGACTGATACAGTTAATTTCTGCTCAAAACAAGCCTCTGAAGAAAAACTCCTTGGAAACCCTGAGAGAAAGCTGCAAGACATGTATGGGAGAGTGCATAAACTGGGGAGGGGGGACAAGGGGTAGGGAGAGGAGAATGTATCCGAATTAGACAGAAAAATGATGTATGAAATATACAAAATGTCAATAAAAACATAATTTAAAAATTATTTCTCCAGGAGTGAAAAACTAAGAAAACAAAACTTTCATTATTATACCCCAAATATTTTTTCCTTCTAGTGTTTAATTTTTTCTTGGACTTATAATGCTGTTTGACTTAAGACAAAGAATCATTAATTGGTCTGAATTTGTATGGAAATTTCATGTGGTTTATAAACTATTTTAACAAATTATTAGGTTAATATTAAATAAACAATATAGACAGACCAATAGCCCAGTTAACCAAAAAAAAAAAAAAGAGAGCAACTCCAAATCAATAATATTCCTGATGAAAAGGGAAATATCACAACAGACAAAGAAAAGACCCAGACAACCATACAGCAATACTTCAAAAATCAATACTCCACTAAATTTGAAAGCCTAAGAGAAGTGGATGAATATCTGAAATCCTGGGAACCAACAAAGCTTAACCAAGAAGAAATTGACAATTTAAACAGACCCATAATATTTGAGGAAATTGAAGATTTAATTAAAAACCTCCCAACTAAATAATGTCCTGATGCAGAACAAAATTAAACCTCTATCTCTCACCCTGTACAAAAATCAACACCAAGCGCATCAAAGATCTCAATGTCAAACCTGAAACCCTGAAGGTGATAGAAGAAAAAGTTGGTAACAACCTACAAGTCATAGGTGTAGGAAAAGACTTTCTAAATCAGAGAGCAGCTGCCCAGGAAATAATGTCAACAGTCAACAAATGGAACCTCACCAAACTCAAAACCTTCTCTACAGCTAAAGAAACAATCAAGAAAGTGAAAAGAAAACCTGCAGAGTGGAAGGAAATCTTCACCTGTGATTCATCTGACAGAGCATTAATGTCAAGAATATATAGACTACTCAAAAAACAAAGAAAACAAATGACCTACTCAAAAGATGGAGTAAAGAGCTGAACAGAGACTTCACCAGTGAGGAAGTAAAGATGGCTGAGAAACATCTTAAAAATTGTTTAACGTCATTAATAATTAAGGAAATGCAAATTAAAACCACTTTCAGATATCATCTCACTCCTATATGACGGGCTAAGATCAAGAACACAAAAGACAACAAATGCTGGAGAGTTTGTGGGGAAAGGGAAACACTCATCCACTGCTGGTGGGAATGTAAACCTTTACAACCATTATGGAAAGCAGTGTGGAGAACCGTTAAAAGACTCAAAATGAGCCTACCTCCTGACCAAGCCATACCACTCCTGGGTACATACCCACAAGACTCATCGTACTGCAAAGATACATGGACGTCTATGTTTATTACAGCTCTTTTCACAATAGCAAAGAATTGAAACCAACCCAAATGGCCCTCAACTGAGGAGTGGATGATAAAAATGTGGTATAGCTACATAATGGAGTGGTACTCAGAAGTAAAGAAAGATGATATTATGAATTTTGCAGCTAAATGGATGGAACTGGAGACCATTATGCTAAGTAAAGTGACACTGTCCCAGAAAAAACAAGTGGCAAATGGTCTCCCTCATTTGTGGATGCTAACATCAACTCCCCAGGTGAAAGGCAAGCTGAACAATATTATAGTTATATTTCTGTTTATCTGAAAGCAACTATGTTGTTATAATGTATATCCTTTAATGGGCTCTAAAATTGATCCACAACTTACTCTCAGACTCTGTAATTACTATATAGGAGTGGAAAGTATGTATGCATATTTTAGTGTAATATAAAATTAAATGATGAAAATATGAATTATTAAACATAAAAAAAAACTGAGAGAAAGATGCAGGATTTTTATGGCATAGTGCATGATATGGGGTGGGGTAGGGGGAAGGGATAGAGGAATATGTCTAAACAGAACTAAGAAATGATGTTTGAAATACACAAAACATTAAAAAAAGCATAAAAAACTAAACACCTTGTATATAATGATTTTCTTTAATATTTTAAGAACTTGGCAAACTTTACTTGGTATATGGTAAATAAATACTTAAGAGAAAATAACAAAATAATAATCCAGCCCTTATAAGGCAGAATAGAAGAATTCTAACAAATTAGAGCACATCTGAATTACTGTGAAGAGAACCTTTATGCTTAGGTTTGTATTGAACATACGAATATAAGTATTTTCAGAGAGATCAAAGAAAATATGAAGTTGAACAAGAGGAAGGAAGTAGCAAGGAAAGTCTTCTCATAAAAGAAGTTTGACAATCCTCACTCTTCTTCCTTTTTTTTATTTTTTGTAATAAAATACCTTTATTGATGTTTTGTTTATTTCATATATCAGTTCTCAGTCCAATTTAGACACATTCCCTTTTCCATGTATCCCACTCCACCTGAATTCATGCATTCTGCCATACATGTCTTGCATCTTGTACTCAGTCTTTTAAAAGTTTTTCTCTGCAGAGGTTTATCGTTTGGGCAGAAGTTAACTGTTTCAGCCAGTTCTTTGACCCAGCCCTTTTGTCGTTGTTCCCTCCCATTTATATCCCTCCAAAATATATGCATCACATATATACCAAAATTATGACCTCTGAAAATAAATTGTATGTTAATTCCAAAATATATTTAGGGGTTCACATTTTTCACTTTAAGTTTATATTACTCTAAATTATGTGTATAAATATAGTAAAAATGACCATTCTACCCAAGGTAATATACAGATTCAATACAATCCCAAATAGAATCCCCATGAGCTACTTCACAGACTTAGAAAAATAAAATAATCCTAAAGATCATATGGAGCAACAAAAGACCCCAGATAGCCAAAGCAACCCTGTGCAAAACGAGCAGTACAGTGGGGATTGCCATGCCAGACTTCAAACAATATTACAGGCCTATAGTCATGAAAACAGTCTGGTATTGGCACAAAAACAGGCCTGTCGATCAATGGAACGAAATCAAGGATCCACACCTGAGCACATCTAATTTCAGCTACTTCATATTTGATAAAGGGGCCGAGAAGACTCAATGGAAGAAACACAGCATCCTCAGCAAATGGTATTGGCATAACTGGATCGCCACTTGTAGAAGAATAAAACTAAACCCCTATCTCTCACCATGTATAAAAATCAACTCCAAATACATCAAAGACCTCAATGTGAAACCCAAAATTCTGAAAATGATAGAAAAAAATGTTGGTAGTAACCTACAAAACATAGGCATAAAAAAAGACTTTCTAAATCAGACAGCAGCTGCAAAAACAATAAGGTCAACAATGGACAAATGGGACCTTATTAAACTCAAGAGCTTCTGTATAGCAAAAGAAAAAAAATCAATGAAGTGAAGAGAAAAACCACAGAATGGGAGGAAACTTTCACCAGTGATACATCTGATAGAGCATTAACATCTAAAGTGTTTAAACTAGTCAAAAAGCAAAGGAGGAAGAAAACAAATGACCTACTCAAAAGATGGAGTAAAGAGCTGATCAGAGACTTCACAAATGAAGAAGTAAAGATGGCTGAAAAAATCTTCAAAAGTGTTCAACATCACTTATAATTTAGGAAATGCTGACTGAAACCACCTTAAGACTTCATCTTACTCCAGTAAGACTAGCTATTATCCAGAAAACAAAGGATACCAAATCCTTGAGAGGTTGTGGGGAAAGGGGGGCACTCATCCACTGCTGGTAGTAATGCTAACTCATGCAACCCCTCTGGAAAGCAGTGGGTACAACTCTCAAGAAACTGAATATGAGCCTACCACCTGACCCAGTCATACCACTCCTGGGTATATACCCACAAGACTCATCCTATTGCAAAGATGCACACAAATCTATGTTTATTGCAGCTCTCTTCACAATAGCAAAGAGCTGGAAGCAAACCAAGTGTCCCTCAACTGAGGAGTGGATAGAAAAAATGTGGTATTGTGGGTACACCACCGAGATTTGTGGCAGAGCCCACTTAATCCCAGGATGACCCATGTGGAAAACGCACACAGGAAAGTACAGCATGCGGATGCATGTTGAGCAATTTTATTGCAAGATGTCTGGTTATATAGTGAATGTGACTCAATTCTCAGAGCCAAATCCTGAACCTTTTCGTCACTATATCCCACCCCATGGATATGGCCAAGGAGGTCCCATTGGGTTGGAATGCTACCCATCTTAACTAAGTTTTCCCACATCTCACTCTTTTATTTTATTTTTTTAATTTTTCTAAGAGGCAGGGGAGCCCGTGGGTGAGGCTAACAACCCAAAGGAACCAGGTTTTTGAATAGCCAGCTGCTCAAGCTTGTTTTGAGTGCCATGCAGTGGGGGACAGGTCAGACCTGAAAGTTTATTTTCACACTAAGGCCAATTAATATCCAAAAAATCCTACCATGAAGTGAGCCAATTATTAAGCACAAGTAATGAATGTAAGTAACGTTCATGTAAAACCAATTAGCAAGTATCTATGTCCAAATTTTGAAACAATCCAAGGTTGTGATATTCCAATTGGAGAAGCTTGTACGCACAAGCTTCTCGATCAAATAAGAGTCCAGTGTATATTGCTGTAGTCTCACGATTCACCCCAATCTCTCTGCAGCCCTTAAATTCTACCAAGCCTCCTCTTCCACAAGTTGTTCCCTAGGCTTTGGGAAAGGGGCACAAGTGGGTGAGAAGCAAAACGGTCTATTTTCTCTGGACATGTCATTTTGGACTCTAGTCTGTTCAAGTCGTTTCCTTTCATGGATCAACAGCTTATGCAGGGTAACTTTATAATCCTACTAACAAAACACAAGCAATTAGATGTACAGCCATTTAAATAGACATTTAAACAGTACTGATTATTATGGAAAGCTATGCTCTGAACATAGAAACAGATGTTTGGACGGTATGCTAATCCACAAACTGGTTTCTCTATAAAAGATGAAAAGTTCTTACTGTGGCTATAGCATCTCCTAACCACTAGAAGACATAAGCTTGTGGCATCAGCTGTGAATTATTCCTCCTAGGAGAGAGCTTATAGCAAATTAGATTTGGGATATATAGAGACACATGGCTGCCACTGTTACACAGTATCTCCAAGAAGTTGAGGTGAAGCTGATACTGACAGAGGAGACTTGCTTGACTCAAGGAGAGCAATATATTGCTTTATTGCTTTAGTGGCATTTGGTAAAGCTGTCTGGCATTTCAGAGGCCAATTGTACATTAGCAAGCAACATCTCAAAATATTTTTTCATGCTTACACCAGGTCTTCGACAACAGGGACTTACCGCCTTTCTCCTTGCATATATCCCTCTTATAGGTAAAAGGCCTTTATAATTTGGGGGGCTTGGATCCCATAGCCAACATCTCCTTGGCAGAATAATCTATTGCTGATATCAGGCCTCTCCTGTATTAATATATTTTGCTTAATTACACAGCTTATAAAGACTTTACTATTATATTTGGCTCTAGATAGAGTATTATCCTATCACAGTTCCTATGTCTATTAGTCAATTAAAGAAGGTATTTGGCTCTAATTTACAGTTAGGGAATGACTTCATTACCATCAAGTTTTTCTTTTCCATATAAAGGGGACAGGTAGGAAGGTTTCTCAGCATCTGGAAGGTAAACTTCATTAGGGCACATTATAAACAGTTATCCCAAATAGAATTCAGAGAGATGCTCAGTGTCTGTGACTCAGGCAATCTGAGGTTCCTTTTTCTTTAATGTTCAGATGGGTCAGCCTCTCTGCTGGCATTTCCCAGTCCATCCTGCACAACCAGAAGTTGTAAGTTTTCAGGCATTTAGATTGGTGTTTTTACCTGTGGGAGCATAAAAATCTCCTCCCATTGTTAGTCTCAAGAACTCAAAATTGAAAATTTATCAAAAGGTTTGGAACACAGAAAGAATATTATATCACCACCCTCTTTTTTTTATGTTTTAACCTATAGATGACTAAGTTGTATTACACATACCCATAAACAGGAGTCAAGGCGTACGTTTTCATCAAATTTACCAACAAATTGTTTTTCATTGACTGTATGTTACTTATTTGGGAAGTGAACTTAAACTTAATTTCTTTAAATTGTCCTACAAGTAAAGGAAAAATGTTACAAGGCGATACCGTATAACACAGAAAAATATAGAGACCATTTGTTTACCTTAAACCCAAAGTTATTGTTGGAAATACAATACAGGTTACAAATAAAACAATTATCATTTTATATTCCCAATTAGTTCAAATGTGTAACCATTTTCACCAAAACCTTCAACCAAATTTACCTAATCTAAACGTTTTTACTAAATCTTTTACTAAGTCTACTAATAGCCTATAATATGTAGACACAACTTGGGCAAAGTTGAATACCTGCCAAATAAATTTTACTTTACCCAATATAAACTTTGTTCTTTATTTTTTTCTTTTCCTTTATTTGTTTATTTTTTAAGGGATTCTACAATATAATAGCAAAGTTGTTTTCAGATAACATTGACGTTGCTCAGTTTACCATACAATTAGGTAATTGGTACATTTTTTTTAAAGTGAGCCAAATTATTAAGCATAAGCAATGAATGTAAGTAACATTCATGTAAAACCAATTTGCAAGTATCTGTGTCCAAATTTTGAACAACCCAAGGTTCCCATAGTCCAGTTGGAGAAGCTTGTATGCACAAGCATGTTGATCAAATAGGAGTCCAGTTTATATTGCTGTAGTGTCACGATTCACCCCAATCTCTCCGTAGCCCTTACATTCTACCAAGCCTCCTCTTCTGCAAGTTGTTCCCTAAGCTTTGGGGAAGGGGCACAAGTGGGTGAGAAGCAAAACAGTCTATTTTCTCTGGAGATGTCATTTTGGACTCTAGTCTGTTCGGGTTGTTCCCCTTCGTGGGTTGACAGCTTACCCAGGGATACCTTTTTAATCCTACTAACAAAGAACAAGCAATTAGATGTACAGGCATTCAAACAGTACTAATTATTGTGGCAAGCTAAGCTGTGAGTATAGACACAAATGCTTGGATGGTATGCTAATCCACAAACTGTGTTTTCTCTATAAAGGGTGACGAGTTATTATTGTAACTTATAACATCTCCTAACCACCAGAGGACATAAGGCGTGTGGCCTCTCTCTGCTTGAGTTGATTCTTTCAAGGGACAGATTCTGGGACTCTCTCCTCTCATCTCTAATCTAAGCTTCTATATCTCTCTCTACAGACTCTCCACGTTTCGCCAGATAATCTACAGGCATTGAGTGTGTAGGTGATACTGATGGAGGAGTCTTGTTTATCTCAAGGAGAACAATATTTTGCTGTATTGCAAATGTGGCCTTTGATAAGGCTCTCTGGCATTTCAGAGGCCAATTGTACATTAGCAAGTGACGTCTCAAGACATTTTTTCATGCTTACACCAGGTCTTTGACAACAGGGAATTACTGCCTTTCTCCTTGCATATATCCCACTTATTGGCAAAAGGCCTTTATAAGTTTGGGGGCTTGGATCCCCTAGCCAACTTCTCCTATGCAGAATAATTCATTGCTGATGTCAGAGCTCTCCTGTATTAATATATTTTGCTTATTTACACAGCTTGTACAGACTTTACTATTGTATTTGGCTCTAAACAGAGAATTTTCCTTTCACAGTTCCTATGTCTATCAGTCAATTAAACAAGGTAGTTATACCTGTTTTATAAGAAATTACTCCTATAACAGTTGGCTCTAATTTACAGTTAGAGAATGATTTCATTACCATCAAGTTTTTCTTTTTCCTATAAAAGGGAGATGCAGGAAGGTTTCTCAGCATCTGAAAGGTAAACTTCATTAGGGCACATTATAAACAGTTATCCCAAATAGAATTCAGAGATATGCTCAGTGTCTGTGACTCAGGCGGTCTGAGGTTCCTCTTTCTTTAATGTTCAGATGGGTCAGCCTCTCTGCTGCCTTTTCCCAGTCCATCCTGCACAGCCAAAAGTTGTACATTTTCAGGCATTTAGATTGGTGTTTTTACCTGTGGGAGCATAAAAATCTCCTCCCATTGTTAGTTTCAATATCTCAAAATTGAAAATTTATCAATAGGTTTGGAACACAGAGTTTTCCATTTGTATCCCAGAAGGGAGACTACACCACCTCCCACCTCCCTCTTTTTGTATTTTTAAATTTTTATGTTTTAACTTATAGATGCCTAAGTTGTATTACCCATACCCATAAACAGGAACCAAGGCATAAGTTTTCATTAAATTTACCCAAACAGTTTATCATTTAATAATTAAATAAATGGTATTTATTTGGGAAGTAAACTTAAACTTAATTCCCTTAAATTATCCTACAAGTAAAAGAAAGTGTTACAAGGTGATATTGTAGAACCCAGAAAAATATAGAAACCATTTGTGTACCTTAACCCTGAAGTTATTGTTGGAAATTCAATACAAATTATAAATAAAGCAATTAAAATTTTATATTCCCAATTAGTTCCAATGTATTACAATTTTCACCAAAACCTACAACCAAATTTAACTAATCTAAACATTTTACTAAGCCTTAAAATATCTTATAATATGCTCTTTATTTTTTTATTTTTATTTATTTATTTATTTATTTATTTATTTATTTATTTATTTATTTTTTGGTCTTTTCAAGACAGTCTCCCTGTAGTCCTAGCCATCCTGGAACTCACTCTGTAGACCAGGCTGGCCTTGATCTCACAAAGATTCGCCTGTCTCTGCCTCCCAAGTGCTAGGATTAAAGGTATGCACCACCACGCCTGGCACACTTTGCTCTTTAAAGCTTCACGACTAGACTATGACTTCAGAGAAATCAAGTCCATTAACATATATGGTTTATTTGTATTTCTGTATAAATCTCTACTGAAATACCTCTATATATAAATATGTTATTTTTAAGTAAACCATTTAAAACTTCAACCCTTATGCAGTGGATTTTAATAACTATCTTCCTCCAAGCTCTTGGCCTTCTCCAGGCCTGGCATGAAAACCTGCTTTAAAGATTTTTCAATATCTAGCTCTTAATAAAATTTTCTTTTACAGTTCTTTTGCCCATTAGTTAAATAAAGACTGGTTAGATATGCCCCATGAGAAGTTGTTACCATCATTACCATCCTGATTTTTTTTTTTTTTTTGTGGGAGCTTCTCGGAATCTTCCTTTGTCATGAGCAGGTGCAGGGCAGTCCTGCTAAGGGAAGGGAGACACAGTGCCCACTTTGTGGACATTGTGGGGAACTGGCCCCATTGTGTAGAGGCTAGTTCGTTACTCCTGTCACCCGACTGGAAAGGTATCTTCTACTCAGATCCTTAGCCTGGGACAATGAGACATGTTTCCCACACTTGGCCATGACTTTCCACCTGCCCAAAGCAAGGACAGGAATTTCACACCAGCTACCCAGGTTGGTGGTCTGCAAAGGGAGCCTTTTTTTAACCAACTCGTCGCCCAAATGAAATGCACCAGCTACACACTTGTCATCTGAACGAAATGGAGGCTGGTCTTAGCCTATATGCATGCAGAAAATTAAAAAAAAAACACATCAGCAGTGATGTTAATTGGAATTCATTTTTTTATTTTCTAAATTTTTAGATTTTTACATTTATAATTTTTTATTCCCAAAGTCCCCAAAATTAATTAACACTTTGAAACAATGAAAATCAGGTTGTGTCTTTGTTTTAGATGTTGAAAGAGCGTAACCAGTAGGTGGAAGTGTAGATCCATTATTTTAAAACTTTTAATAGTTAACCCATAACCTTTGTTGAAATTGAATTATGTTTAATATAAATTTGCATCTTTAGCACACACACACATACATAAGAAAGATTTGTTAGGTTGACCTGTAAGAGAGGAAAGCCATATTGTTTGATGTTCAATGAGAAACATGAATTTTTTATAATTTGTTATAGGGTTATTTTTACATAATTAGAATAAATGTCCTAGTAATGCATAAAACAGCTGAGATCCATATGCCACATCTTAGGCCCATTCCCAACCAGTTGCCTTCAATGGACTAACCCTAAAGTCCACTCCTATTCTTTCCCTATCCTGTCCCTTCTTGTTAACTATCTCTAAGTTGTCCCTCTGCTAAGCCTAACTGTCCCTATGCTATTTACAAAATCTAAAGATTGAGGATTCTCAAAAGTAGACAGGCCAAAGTTGTTTGTAGACTTGGACCAATCCATCTTGTCTTATTATTAAGGACCTTGGATGAATAATAATTATCCATAATCACAACAATAATAACAACAATTATAACCATTATTAATTATTATTAATTATCAATAATTATTATTAACCATTAGTAGTCACAACAATCATTAATAATTATTATGAATAATAATTGTCAATAATAATAACCAACAACAATGAACAATTTATCATTAGACTGAATTCTATCAATTATTATTAATAATTTTATTTAATGACAATAACTATAACTATTAATAACAATTACTAACAATAATCAACAATTTCTCACTAAACTGAATAATATGCATAGTATAAACCCAATTAAAAATTGTTACCTCTAAGGGGTATAAAACAAACATTTTTTATGAATTGTATTTATTTTTGTTTATAGTCAGCTAATTAGATTTAAACCTGTAGGATTATAATGAATTAAAAGCGGGAACTTGCATTCACTCACACATACACACAGCTTGGAAATGGGCTTAAAGAAACATAAAACAGTCTTATTCAAAAAATTTCTTATTTAAATTGAACCAAAATATCAATTTACGTTTTTACCAATGGTCCTTAAAAAAAGACAGTTTATCAGAACAAGTTTGTATTGTTAGAAATCCAAGGCCTGTAAATTCTCCTAGAATTCTATTTATTTTGTTCCAAAATGCTGAAATCAAATCTAAAATCAAGATTAAAGGGCCATCTAAAATCAAAATTTAAAGGGCATGATTTAGATACCATGTGCTGAGTCCACAAGCTGATATGCATGCACAGCAGGATTGCAGATGGTGCCAGAGCTCAAACCATGTGTGTTCAAGAATTCTGTGAGAAAAATTTTTGAGATGAAACACATTTATAAAGAGCAAGATAAAATTAAATCAACCAATTAATTTTAACTGTGCACATATATTTATTCAAAAGATATCTAAGGTACCTGGGGGTTAAGTAAAAATATTAATTTTTAAGTTAAGCATGCTGAAATGGATTTGAATTACTGTTAGCTGAATCCCAGTCTTGGATCTACAAATAGCCAGCAAGTTTAGGTAAGAAGAGTTGGATTTAGAAAAAAAACATAAGAAGAGAAGAGAGCAATGCAGTTTTATCCAAAAAGAGATTTTTGTATACAAAATTTAAAAGACAATTGGCCAAGGCTTGGAATTATCTGAAAGAGGATTCTTTTGGTAGGGTGGTTCCTGTGAACGCCCTTAATTTGCATCAGAAAGAAGTGGGCTCAGGTCTAGGAGAGCTATCTGGAGAAAATTTACATATGAACAAGTTAAGGTTGGACCAAAACTTGAGGAATCAGTTCCTCATGGCAGGAGATGAAGTCTTTCTTTGGGGGGTAGAATTTAAAATCAGAAAGTTTTTCAGACCTGTAGAATTATGAAAAATGGTTTCAAGGCCAAGCACGGCCACTAAGCCTTGGTCTTAAACTCAGCCTTAAAGTCACTGGCTTTTATAGACTGCAGGAGTGATCATGCCAGGAGAAATATGCCTGCAAGGCATTGGGTGCTCTCTCTGAACCAAATCAGAGCCAGGCCGCCTTCCTCCACATGTACAAAGCCACAAGTCTTCAGACCACTTTCCCATCCACCAAAACCAGCAGGAAAGATGGCTCCACCACAACAGATGGACATCAGGTGAGAGAGAACAAAGAGAAGAAAAAGGCAATATTTAGGGATAAGCATACCTAAGGTATCAAGGTTTCCTCCTGCCCCAAGTAAATTGGGCACCATTGGAATTCTATGCAGTGGTAAAGAAAGATTACAGCATCAACTTTGCAGGTAAATGGATGGAACTTGAAGCCATTATACTAAGTGAAGTAACCCACATGGCAGCTAAGAACCATCTTTCACTCCAGTTCCAGGGGAAACTGACACTGTCTTCTGACTTCCGTGGCCTTGCATGTCACAGGTGCACCAACCTACACGCAGACAGTACACTCATACACAAAAAATAAATAAAAAATTATAAAATAATAATAATAATAATAATAATAATAATAATAATAATAAAAGAAATGTAAGATTAACTTTGTTCAGCTTGCCTTTCAACTAGGGATTTGGTGGTAGTATCCACAAATGAGGGATGGTATTTATTTTTTGGGGGGGGGGCTGTGCTACTTCACTTACCATAATGGCTTCAATACATTTACCTGCAACGTTCATGTTGTCACATTTCTTTACCACTTAGTTTTTTCCAGTTTTTTTTTCCAGTTTCATTTGAATTTGAAACAGTAATAGAAAATTTCAAATGGATAAGATCAGGACCCGATGTTTCTACTAATCAATTCTAAAGATTCTGAACTAAGAATGCATATAATGTCCTCTTAATCTATTTAGATACTTTCTATTACTGTTTCAATCTCATGACTTTTTTAAGTCTATTCAGGCATTCAGTGCATATACTGCAAAAATGGGTTCATATGGTATAGGCAAACATAGAAGTAGGTGTTATTTCGTGAGGTGGGGTGACGGATCGGCCAGTAGGGAAGAGTAAACCTGACATTCTTGAAATGTGGCAGAAAAATACTCATATGTAAAGTTTGAAATGGAATCAGGTATATTATTATCAAGTTAGTCAAGGATACAGTCTATAAGAAAATATTAGCTATTCAATTTAATTTCATATAGAAAAGTATCCAAATCATCAGCAAAATCCCTTCTAGAAGTTAGTCACACTTCCAAATCTTTTTTTTCCCATGTACCACCACTATGCTATCATAGATCTAATTATTTTAAGTGGGTCTTAAGTCTTTGTTTCTTTTTCTTTCTCTCTCATATGTGTCTGCAGTGTATATTTGTACAAGCTTGTGAATATAGAGATGTGTACATTTGTTTAGAGGCTCGGTATTAAATCACATGGGGTTTACTCCTCAGTTGCTATCTACCTTCTTTTTTCTGGTATATCATTTATTTAATATTGCAATATATCAGTTTTAACTTTTTATTTTTGAAAATTTCAAACATGATTGTTGTCTTTGAATTATTTACATCTCTGCCTGTCCCACTTCAACTCTTCCCATTCCCCTCAAACACTCACTCTCTATTTCTTTTCTTTATCCTGATTATTGTCACCTTATTTTTTAACATTTATTAATATGGGTTTCAGGGATCAACTCAGGGAATCAGGCTTGTTAACACTTTCCCCAATTTGGATAGGCTGACCGGCCTGTGAGTTCCCAGATACAGCCTTTCTCTGTTCCTCCTTGTCCAAGTGCTACATATATGACTTTTACGTTATTTGGGTGCTATGGATCTGAACTCAGTTCCTCATGTTTTCATGATGAACATTTTATCTATTTAGAGAACCCTTCAGTGACTCCCTTTATTTTTAAGATGACAGTAATTAATATGTTATGAAGTGTTTTATACTCAGAAAATAATCAGATGATTAATCTCATATTTATGCCCTGATTTTTTGTATAAAAAGGAACAAGTTGTGAAACAGGGAGAGCACATTTGTGAGAAGGAGAAATGAAGGGGCATAAGATGCAACGACACCCTAAAAAAGGCGCAGGGAGGAAGCAATGGAGGAGGAGAAGCACTTGTTTGTGAAAGAAACCAATTGGACCAAAGAACTTCTGCACTCATGGACCACACATGATCAGGGCACCTTGGCCAATGAGCAATCCCACAACCTCTCCTACACCATGTATGCATGAGCTGACCTTTCCCACAATTGGATGTTTGCTTCGCACCATGGGTGTGTGGCTTTGTGGTTTCTACCTTTATAAAATGATGCAAGCATTGCAATAAACGAGATCTGGCTGTGACTGACTCCCTCTCTGTCTGAGTGTCTCTGGGACATGGGAGGCTGCTAGGTGGGGCAGACTGAGCACGTGTCTTTCCCTTTCTATCTGGTTGCCGTGTGTGGAGCAGGACACTGCAGAGAAAATTTATAAAGGGAGTGGTGGATTGTTAGGAAATGAATGTAACTGAATCAATGTGAAATAAAGTAAAAAAAGACACTTATGGTTTTAAGAGGATATCTTTAGAGGGCCTGATGGACCTTCTAGGAATGGGAATGGGATGGTCATCAAGCATGCCATAAATAAATCTATTAATTTGAATGATAATTGAAAAAAGTAAACTAATAAAAATGTCAATGATGTGAAATAACACAGTCTCAGTAAAACCAACAACATATGCTGTCAATCATTTGTGGATCCTAGGACCAAATCCTTATATGTAAGTCAAGGTGGGTGATTTTTTAGTAAAAATAATAACACGCTGACTGATATAACTATAGATATAGCTTGCAGTTTAATGTGCCTCTTTTCCTAAGTTCTAAGATTTATGAGAAACAATATATTCTGTAAAAGTACCTTAAAACATACATCAACCTGCTATGCAGATTAGGAATATAAAGCTATATTTCTTTTCACTTATGCAAGCTTGCTGTTAAAATGTGAATACCTAATTGTGTTTTGGAATTAACCTATAGTTTATTTTCAGACTTTTTTTAAATTGAGAAGTTTTTTTTTTCTTTTTTTTATTTAAGTGGTAAGAACACTTAGGCAACAAATGTCCATACCAGATGAATTACATCTACACTCAGTTTTCTGTGCAACCAAGGGTCCCAAAGCCCAATTAAAGAGTTTTGCTTACACACACACACACACACACACACACACACACACACACACACACAAGTCTAAGCCCTGGTAGAGAGGGGAAGGGAGATTGGAAGTGATGCTCCGTGAAAAAAGAGAGATAGAGAAAGAATAAAGAAGGGGCAGACTCACAGATGAGACCGGGAGCAATTCTGCGAGGGAATAACTAGGTTTATTTTTGTAATCCAGGGTTTTTATACAGGATCTTGGGGAATACAGGATATCATGCCTTATATTCCAGATCACTACAGGAATATGACAGTGCTTTGCCTAAGCATAAAAGACAGTTGGTGCCAGGTAGGTTTCAAAGGCAAGCAGAAGATCAACACTTACTTTCAGACTCTGTAATTACTGTATATGAGTAGAAAGTATGTATTCATATTTTAGAGTAATATAAAATTAAAGGAGGAAAATGTGAATTCCTGAACATAAAAAAAAGACTGAGAGAAAGATGCAGGACAGTTATGGCAGAATGCATCTTCTGGGGTGGGGAGAAGAGAAAGGGGAATATGTCTAAAATGATTTGAGAAATGATGTCTGACATACACAAAACATCAATAAAAGCTTTTTAAAAATACTCTCTGTCAGGAAGAACTTTTTCTAAAGTTACTGGGGCTCCAAACTCAGGTATTCCTGCTGGCATGAAAAACAATTTACTGACAGAACCATCTCTCCAGCCAATGTGTAGTCATTATGGCAAAAACAGGAGTAGAGTCACTGATGATCCTTCAGTATGGTTACCCTATGATTTACCATCCAACATTCTAGCACACACAAAATTTATGTGCTTNACTCACTCTGTAGACTAGGCTGGCCTTGAACTCACAGAGATCTGCCTGCCTCTGCCTCCCTAGTGCTAGGATTAAAGTCGTGCACCACCACGCCCGGCTTAAGAACTGTTGTATGAAATGTACAAAAGCTCAGTAAGGTTTTTTTTTTTTTTTTAAGTTATATACAAACAAACAAACAAAAAGGAAATGTGGTACATCAACACAATGGAATTCTCTGTAGCTGTAAAGAAAGACTATGTCATGAACTTTGCAAGTAAAAGGATGGAATTCAAAGCCATTATACTAAGTAGCACAGTCCCAGAAAAACAAATGACTTATGGTGTTGCTCATTTGTGGATCCTAGCACCAAATCCCTATTAGCAAGGTAAATATATTTTTGGAAAAATAGTTCCTGGTGTTACTCATCAACTTGCTATTTAATGTAGGACTGTAAATTAATATTGTTTCTTTATCTACATACAAATCTACTGTCAAATTGTGAATCCCTAAACATGTTTTATAATTAATCTATAGTTTATTTTCACACGTCATAATTTTGGTATATATTTGGCATGCATATGTGCATATTTTGAAGCTATACATATTGGAAGGAACAATAACAAAAAGACTGAGTCTAAGAACTGACTGAAACCATGAACTTCTGCCCAAACAGTAAACTTCTACAGCAAATAAATTAAAAAAGAAACAGAAAAAGATGAAAAATATATGGCAGAATGCATGAACTCTGGCAGGGTGGGGGAATGGGAAGAGGTCTAAATTTGATTGAGAAAAGTTGTATCAAATGTACAAAACTTCAGTTAAAATTACTTTTAAAATAGAACATGATTGAGGATGAAGAGATGCCTCAGCAGTTAAGAACACTGGCTCCTTTTCCAGAGGATCTCCTGGGTTCTTTCCTTGTCATGCCTATTTGGACATCTATATACTAATTGCGTTTGGGTGAATAGGTCTTTTATTTTATTTTATTTTATTTATAAATTTATTTATTATTATTTTTGTATGTGTATGAATGTACTGTCTGCATGTAGGTTTGTGCACCCGTGTTGTGCAATGCCTCGGAGGTCAGAAGAGGGTCTCGGATTCCCTTGGAACTGGAGTTCTCCTGGAATTGGAGTTACAGACGGTTCTTAGCTGCCATGTGGGTGCCGGGGATGAAACCTGGGTCCTCTGCAAGAGCGGTCGGTGCTCTTAACCACTAGGCTATCTCTCCAGCCCCTGAGTACGTCTTTTAATAAGTTAGGGAGTTTTAGGACTGTAATTTAATTAAATAGTCTTTATATGCCATTTGATTTTATTTCAGCCTCTTCTACCTTATGAATTCTGAGGTATGGATTCTTTTTTTTTTATGCATATGAATGTACTGTCTGCATGTAGGTTGGTGCACCCTTGTTGTGCAATGCCCCGGAGGTCAGAAGAGGGTTTCGGACTCCCCAGGAACCGGAGCCAAAGACAGTCCCTAGCTGCTATGTGGGCACTGGGAATAGAACCCGGGTCCTCTGCAAGAGCAGCAGGCTCTCCCAACCACTGAGCCATCTCTCCATTCCCTGAGGTATGAATTCTTAACTGTATCCCATAGTTGTTGGAAATGATACTACTTACTTTTTGTGTGTGTGTGTGTGTATGTGTGTGTGTGTGTGTGAGTGTGTGTGTGTTGTCTCTACTTTGTCCTCTATCACTGGAATTCATTCTTCTCAGTGCTCTTGTTGGTTAGTGATGATATCTGTTATGACTTTTATTTCCTTCAAGTATTTCTATTTGTTTCTTTTTCAATGTTTCATTGTTCTTGCTTAATTTTTTTTCTTTACATTTTGGAATTTCAGATCCAGTTTACTGGTTGTTTCATGCACTTTGATATTGTCTTCTCAAGGTAAAGGACAGATTTCTTTATTCATATGTCTGTTCATTTCTTGTATCTAATCATTAACACTTAATTTTGTCTCAAGGATTTCAGATATCTCAGTAGTTTTGAATCACTTTATATCGTTAACATAATTAATTTCATTGAAATTCCCACATTTTCCCCCTAATTATGACACTGTCATTTGTCATATTATTATAGAGCCATCAACTTCTGCCAGCCTATTGCCATATCTATTCAATAATTCAGTGCAGTGAATATGTCCTGCATTTCAAAGATTAACACAACGTTCTATTGCCTGCTTTAATATAACACAGTTGATATTTTTAGCTGTATCTTCCCACTTGTATCTATTTTACATTCATGCACCAGCTAAATACGACTTGTCATACTGAAAATTGGAGTTTAAGCTCACTCATGCAGGTTTTGGCATTGGCATAGCATTAATAGAACAGGATTATTTCGTGAGAAGACATAAAATGAAGTGAGCTAAAAAGGAATTGAAAAATATTTAAACATCATTCAGGTAGCTTATTTTTCTAAACAATTTTTATTGATTCTTGGAAAATTCCATACAATGTTTTCTAATCTTATTTAGATTACTTCCCAGAATTCTTCCCAATGTCCTCTTTCCTCATTTCATGTCCAATTTTATTTTTAAGGCTTATAGATCCTAATCTTTATTCCTCAAATGTTCTTGTGTGTGAATCCATTGTCTTGAACCTAATCAATATAACCAAAATCTCACCTTTAATAAAAAAATATTGTACATCACCCAGAATATTTCAATTGCCAATAAAACTTCAGCTAGTGCTAGGGCTACTTAAATGCTTCTATATTCCATGATGGAGTTTTATATGGCTTTGGTTTGTGCATGTCTTTTGCATGTTGTCACAAGCCCTGTGGGTTCATATGCATGATTGTCTTGCTGTGTCCAGAAATATGACTTTCTTGTATTAATCCTCCACTTCTGCCCCTTATAACATTTATGACCCCTCTTTAACTATGAAATCTGAGCCCTGGGAAAAATGTGTGATAATATGATAGATTAACCACTAGCAAGTATTTTTCTCCTCTCTGGCTCTCCAATCCTCTGTGTAAAAGCTGATTAGCATTATTGTTATACTATACATATTTTGTGTAAAATCACACCAGATATCTAAGATTTTGTGTAAAATCACATCAGATATCTAAGAATTTGGTGGAAAAACTGTAATTAGTATTACTATACTCTTAGTTTATATAAGGCCTTCCTCATGAAATATTTCCAGATCCCACTGTGCTCCTTCTACTGTATTCTTGAAGTGCTTATTATTATTTCACAACCTCACTTGAAATATAGCTATTTGTATATATATTCATCTGCTTCTAGTAATTATAGAGAAGTATTACTGAGAGTACTAGTGTTGACAGAAATTGGTTCAGCTAATTCTTGCTTTAAGACAGGATTGAATAGATAATTTTCTGCTCATTTAAGTTAAGCTTTGTTATTTTCATTATTTAAAAATAAAATATTGCACAGTTCTGAAAATTCCTATTTGTCTATTGCTTTATTACTATAAAATGATATTTAGTTGAGTAAACAATAGAGAAATTATACAATAACAGGGGACATTGGAAATTATGCAAAATATACTTCTACTGGGAAATTAAAAAGCTAATTGAAATTAAATAGTTAATATGTTCTCTTCAATTTTTGTTTTAGAAAATATTTGCAAATACAATGCTATAAAACATTATGAAAAAATCCTTCCTAGAAAGAATCAATGATAATATTTTGTACAGTTCAAAATGATTTTGAAAGATCAACGTGGAATTATTATAATAGTAAATATACAGATCAAACTGATTATAAATAACCTATATATATATTTCAGATTTCTTTGGAATATTATGAAAGGTAGAATAAATCATATTTTTTAGAAGTCTTCTAAATATATTTTTACCTGAACAGGTACAAAATCTGAAATGAGATGTATGCATTGACATTTGCTCCCCAGATTCATAACCCTCTGGTTCTTTTAACTTTTATGTTCAATAACATTTCATTAGTATACTCAAGTGTATTTATTACTATGCGTTATTAATGCATATATGTGTCTAGGAGATGTACAGTTTGTAATTATTTTTCTTTTCAAAACATAATAGCTTCACACTAGGCTCGTTGCAGCTATGATATTTCATCTCTGAATTCTCCTTCAAACCTTCTGTGGCTGTAACAGAAATTTGTATTTGAACAGAAAAGCTGTCAAGAAGGTGCTATGCTACTATCCATCACATTTTTAATCCTGGCCATACTTAGATGCTAGGGAGTCTGGCTGTCCAAGACACTAAGCAAAGATTGAAATTATGCTTTCTGTTCTTGCACATCAAAGTAGCACCATTATACAAAATTCAATAGACATGTATTACACTTTATTAATTTCCTATTAGTTCTCAGCTATGCAAAATCTAACTGTAGTGTCACTGGGGTATAGACATGCAACCTTGATTCCAGTTTCAAAAAATGAAACCTGTCACTTCTAATAATTTTACAGGAGATTCTACAAATTTAAATCCTTTTTCATCTTGTCTTCCTTTTATGTCTTTAATGAGTTTGCTCACTGACAGTGTAGAATCTGAATTTAACTATCAGAAATATTAGCAGCTATTATAATTAAGCATCTCAGGATGTATACTAATTAAAGTGTAATAAGGAATATTTTATAATACCTGAAACATTTATCTTTAAAAAATTCCATCAATATTTAACTACGTATCATAAAGAAAATAGTAGATTTAAGAGTCTTTAAAAAGTTCAAATTTTCCAAAGCATCATGTAGTCTAATTGGATGATTTACAAATTTTAACTCAATTACTTGTTTAAAATATAAACACTAAATCATTAAGAAAGTAAGTCATTAACAAGAATGAAGGCATAGGTTGTGATCTGAGCAATCAAGAGATTGAGCTGGGAGGATTGTATGTTTTGAGGACATTCTAGAGTGCATAGTAAGTTTAAATTCAAACTGTTGTACTTAATGAGTTTTATGTATCAAATATGTTAGGACATATCATCCAAGCATTGTTCTGGAAAGCTACATGGCAAAATAGTTTTTAGTTTTGGCATCAAGTTTCAAAAATTCTTTGTATGATATGTTAGTATATTTTCCCAAATAAATTTATGCTTTATTTAGATACACTAAGCTTTTCTTGATATTTTGTCCTTATAATTAATTTTCATTTGACTAAATATACACGCACAAATTTATTTATCTCTAGTGATAGTTTTTTTGAACAGGATTTCACTACATAGTGTTAGTTGCCCTCCTCAATGCTCACAACAATACAGCAATTGACCTGACTCTGCCTCCTGAGTGCTGGGATTAAGGTACGTGCCAACAAAACCTGCTATTCTGATAATTTGATTTGAATGCCTGTAATAAAATGCAAAACATCCTGATCACACAGGTAATAGTGATATTGCTTGTTTTATTATGGATTCAGACATAATACTTGCATTTGAAAGAAATAAGCAATAAAAATGTTCCAGTATTTCTTTTATTATTGAATTTTAATGTGTTTCATACATAATTTTTCAATCAGTCTTAACTGCTATTATACATGATTCTAACTTGGAACCCTCCCACAACCTTCCCCTCTACTGGGAGTTCAAATGTTCTGTCATTTGTGCTAGAGTTCAGTGCACCAAATTACTTTCAGAACTCACTCTTCAGTTTTAGCTCATTCCCTGATCTCTAGTCAGCCTACCTGGTGTCTCTTTTCTAAAGAATACTAAGTCTTTCTCACCTGACTGTCATCTACTGTCAATATTTCCTCAGCTGAGTTTGGCTCCACTACCTGTTTCTGCAGTTCTGTTTTTGTCCAGCATGTGTCTTGTGCTGTAGGTTAATATGAACATGTCCCAGGAACTTGCAAGATTTACTTTCCATTGGACTTGCTTAACTTCCCAGACTCTCACAATTTTCTACCCCTTCTTCTGCAATGTTTCCTGAGCCCTGAATGGGTGAACCTGAGTATAGGCTACTTGTCCATGGAAACGCAGTCTGTAGGTTCCTAATTTCATGCTTTGACCTTTCAGGCCCTTTTGAGTTCCTGGTCTCTTGTTGCATGGAAGAGCTTCCTTGCTGAGAGTTAAGAGGTAATAAATGCCCTCATGTGTCCTTGTTCTATGGTGCTTGGTTCTTATTTGTAGAAGTTGCATTGTAAATGTGTCACATAGTCATGAGCAATTCATAGTAAGTACAAGTCGTCATTTACACTTTGAATTTGATTAAATGGAGTGGGTTAGATAATGACAATACAGTAACTTTTTATTTTATATATTTCAATGAAGATGAAATTAATTGTCAAGATTTCAAGATAACTTTTATTGTCAGAACACCCAAACTTGTGTTGGAGAAGCTTACTTTGAAAAAAATGAAGCCTGTCTCTGATGCCTGCATTGCCACAGGTTTACATGTGAAAGCTTAAAGTCATTTGTTAGTCACTGCTTCTCTATATACATCCACCAGTCCTGGCTCTTACAATCTTTCCATCTCCTCTTGTGCAATGATCCCTCAGTATAGGTGAGGTTTAGTATAGGGGCGCTATCCTGGTATACACACTCTGGGAGCTCCCATTCTTTGGAGGTTGACTATTTGTGCCCTTTCATTGCTCCAAGCCCCCATCAGCACTCATGAATAACACGTCCAAGCTAATCCCTATCCAGTCAAACTACCAAACCCAGGTATCCTTCTGTGCAAGTAGATTTGCTGGCATCTAGTAAGGATATCTAAGAATCCTGACTAAGGCATATCCTTCCTTACCCAATAGTTCTCAGTCTCTTATAGTTTTCAGTACAGGATCTTTCATTTTGCTCTGCTTTGACACCTTGTTCCCATTGGCATGGGAACTGGAGGAGACTGGGTTTGATTGGGAACCATTGTATCAGTATAAACACTTAATAAAAAAAATACGAAGCCTTAGGTATTTGATATTGAATTTACCAATATGCAAGAAAGATCCCCCAAGCAACAATTATTTGAGCATTTCAAGTCTCCACAGCCAGAAACATTGATAAATCCTAAATAATTGAACTTGTTCTTCACCAGGATACAAGAACATTATGTCCATGTGCTCTGGACATATAATATTATATTTTTTCACTCTTTTGTGTTTGTTAATAACATAGGAGTTTCGAATGGCTGACATTATGCCATTATCTACTATTATATGCAATAGTAACTAAACTTCAACATAACATGATACACAGAACTCTCAGGTAATAAACACATATGTTATTACTCAAATAATAAGAAATATATTCTGTGTCTATATAAAAACTCATTGTCTCTAATAGTGAACTTTTAATTTAGCATCTCTGTAAGGGGATGTGTTTTGCAGATAGAGTGACAATCAGCAATCAAATGATTATATATATATATATATATATATATATATGTACAAATATACACTATGAATATAAATATACCCTATAAATATACACTATCAATATCAATATATCAATATAAATAATATCTTTTCTCTAACTGTGTTACTTCACTCTGGTTCCATCCATTTACCTGCAAAAATCAGGATGCCATCTTTCTTTACCACTGCATAGAATTCTGTTGTGTAGATGTACCACATTTTCTCTATCCACTCATTGATTGAGGGGCATTTGCGTTGGTTCCAGCTCTTCACTATTGTGAAGAGAGCTGCAATGAACTTGGCTGTCCATGTATCTCTATGGTATGATGAGTCTTCCGGGTTTATGCCAAAGAGTGGTATGGCTGAGTCAGGTGTTAAGCTCATCGTGAGTTTCTTCAGAGTTCTCAATACTGCTTTCCATAGTGGTGGTACGGGTTTGAATGTGTGTGTGTGTGTGTGTGTGTGTGTGTGTGTGTGTGTGTGTGTTTGTTTGTATGTGCCTTTTCTATTCATTTGACTAAATGGAGTGTGTGATCATATGAAAAGATTATGTTTATCTTTGGAAAAAAGCTGGCACTCTTCTAAAGTTGTTTTGTTTTTCGTAATTTTGCAGCCCAGTAGCACTCCAAATGAATAGAATTTGTGATGAAATGGTATACATCAAAACAGACAATGAAAATTCCAGATGATCATACAGGAATACTTCAAAAACCTATACTCTATTATACTTGAAAACCTAAGAGAAATGGATGAATATTTGAAATCATAGGAAGCGAAAAAGCATAATCAAGAAGAGATTTAAAGTTTAAACAGATCCAAAATATTTGAAGAAATTGAAAATGTATTAAAAACCTACTAAATAAAAAAAAGCCCAGGTTGAGCTGAGTTCACAGAAGAATTCCATAAAACACGTAAAGAAGAACTTAGAGCCACTACTTCTCAAAATGTTCAAAAGAATACAGAGGGAAATCCCTCAAATTCCTTCTATGAAGCCAACATCACTCTAATACCAAAACCTGGCAAAGATACAGCCAAAAAAGAAAACTATAGACACATCTCATTAATGAACACAGACACAAAATTTCTCAACAAAATAGTTGCACACTGCATACAGACCCATATCAAAAAGATGATACATTAAGATGAAGTTGGATTCATACAAGAGATGCAGGGATGGTTCAATATATGTAAATCAATAAATATCATAAAACGCATAAATGGACTGAAAAACAACCACATGATCATCTCAATCGATGAAGAAAAGCCTTTGATAAAATCCAGACATGGCGGCCGAGAACCGTCTGAAACTCCAGTTCCAGGAGAACTCCAGTTCCAGGGGAATCCAACAACCTCTTCTGACCTCCACGGCATTGCACAACACGGGTGCACAAACTTGCATGCAGACAGTACATTCATACACATACAGAAATAAATAAAATTAATAAAAAATTTAAAAAAAGAATTGTTGATTAATGTTTCATAAATATTTTCATGAAATGAGGCACACTACACAAATGGTTATGCTTTCTCAACATTTACTTTCTTTTACTTATCTCATCAACAGAATGAGTGTGAAAAAAATGCAATAATGTAAAAAAATAAAGCTATTAAAAATTCTTACTCATTAACAATAAAATGTAGATCTTAAAGGAAAACTAGAATTTAATTTCTCATTTTTCATTTAAATAATACATGGCTCAAATATTGCATTATATTGTCATTGCAAACATACCACATTCATGACAATGAATTTACCAGTCATTTTATGGTGTCCTAGTGCAGAAATAGACCTGAAAAATCAACTTCAAAAATTAAGTGAAATTTATAGCAACTAAGTAGGACCAAGTAGTAATCAACCTGTGTGTGCCTGGCTATATAGAGTAGAGGCAGAAATGACATGCATGACAGTAATTATTGCATTCAGGATATAAACTATTATAACATTTTAGATAATATTCGAACAAGTGAAAAGACAATAATATTCCTGTAATATCCATTAATTATTTAATTTGATGAAGAATAATATTAAATAATATTATAACTTATAAATGATTTATAAAATATGATAGGATTTAAATATCAATTACATGCTTTCAGAAGTTCAACATGTAACTTAATATTTGTTACACAATAACCCAGCTCAATAGCTGCTTATTCAATATAATAACAAATCTGTCTTATTCTCAATTATCTATTCCTATAATTACGACAGGTATTTGAAGAATTTGTCTATTCCTCTTATCAGACCTCATTCATGTATGTGTATTAGCTGTCAAGATTATTTCATTTGCTTTCACTTTCACTGAATTTACATGTGCAGCTGGAGTACATGTCTGACATTCAATACAATCTTGGATATAAAAATTGGATTAGTGTTCATGGCAGATAAATGGGTTATGAACAAAGACTGCAAAGCATTTAAAAGACACATGAATGTTCAATATTATTTGCAACATATTATAATGATAAATACAAATCTCAAGGCCAAGACTGAAATATAGTTGGAAAACATTCCTTGAAACTTAATTAAGGGATCGTTCAACATCACATAACACATGGCATGGATATAAAGGAAGTAAGTGCAATTATTGAAAAATGCATAGTGTTGGGTTAGAGAGATGACCTAGCGGTTAAGAGCTCCAAATACTCTTGCAGTGGACCCGGATTTGATCCCCAGCACCCACATGGCAGCTGAGAACCATCTTTAACTCCAGTTCCCAGGGAATCCGACGCCCTCTTTTGACTTTGCAGCATTGCACGACATGGGTGCACAAACCTACATGCAGACAGTACATATATACACATAAAAAATAAATAAAATTAAAAAAAATTAAAAATTAAAAAAAAATGGTTTTTTTTTGTTGTTTTTTTTTTTGGTATTTTTGGGTTTTTTTTGTTTTTTTGAGACATGGTCTCCCTTTCAGCTGGCTTGGAGCTCTCTGTGTAGGCCAGGATGGCCTTGACCTCACAGAGATTCACCTGCTTCTGCCTCCTGAGTGCTGGGATTAAAGGCGTGCCCCACCATAACAGACTTCAAACATTAAGCACATACAGCTTTGTACACTAAATCCATTAAAAAATGCAAAGCACAAATATAAGTTCTTATATCATCTTCTGAGGTCTCTAGAAATTAATCATTGCCTTTATTGTTTTAAGTATATCTATGTTCCTAATAGGCCTTTATTTGATATACAAATTTGTTTTGTATATCATCCTAAAATAATATAGTATGATGATTATTTGACATAGTTAGACAATGGGGTGACAATTATAATTTTATCACTGAGAAAAATTAGCTGGTATTTAAATGACTTATCTTGTTGAAATTGTTTTTAAACAAGATATAAATATCACATATCAATTACAATTTCCCCTTACACAAATTTTAACTTAATCACTTAATTTAAAAATATTGTAAGTTATAATTTTCTTAAAAAATATTAGATATTTATAGTACCTATTATATTTTATAGAGTACTGTAACCATATTTTCTATGGGAATTTATTGAACTATAATAATGAACCCAAGACAAAATATAAATCAGTCCAAAATAAAATATAAAATGTAAATTAATATGTTATATACCTTAAAAGATTAAACAGGGTATAAATTTGTAGTGAATAAGAAATGTATTACATAAAACACTAAAGAAATTTATTAATTGCTTTTAATGTTCTGACTTTTATAGAAGATAGTCTTTTTCAAAATCGATTGTAAGTATCCTAAGTGTAATTGTTTTTTTCACTCTGTTGCACAATTTCTTCTAATAATACAGTAAGTTCCTAAAAGTTACATGGTGATTTTCATAGATCTGTATCTATTGCAGTGACATTTCAAAAATACAACTCGATTACCATTCCATTGATTTGAATTTTTCTTTCTTCCTATTGGAAAATACAAACAATAATATGATATTTCATTTGTCCAATATTATAATATCCAGCCTCATCCAAGTACTCACTCCATCCTCTTTGATATTTGCAATGTTCTTACAGCCATCTCATCCTGCAATGCTCTATTAATGATCTCTATGTGGATAAAATTATCTACTCTGAACATTTTGAATATGGAGCAAGAGATTATAATTAAAAGTTAGTGGGTAATATTCTTCTTTTAAATACAATTTCAGAAATGCACTTTTCAGTTTCTTTTTCCATCACTTTCTGTGCAATCTTTTCTGCTTCTGTAACAGCCTTTTTCCTCTTTGTCTCAGCTTCTTTCTCCACAACCTTTTGTTTCTGGGCAGCTATAAGAAGCTTTGTCTTTTCTGCCTCCATCAACTCAAAATGTCTTCGTATGGCTTCTGGGATTTTGTGTTTTGTAACATGCACAGCCTGGGTAGTGAGGCCTGAGGCCATGACATTTATGTCTTTCTGCAGCGCCAGCTTAAATTCTAATCTATTTGATCAAACGATTCAATGTAAACTTGTTGAAGTGTTATGTGCACTGCAAAATTGGTTCAGTTCATGGTGGATTTTATTGAAGATTAAAGTCTTGTCATAATCTGCAGTGTAGGTCCTCACAATGTCAAACACTGCATAAGGGGCCAGCATATTAACCACTTCTATTTGGTCAATATAGATCATGACCCCACCACTTGTTCCACAAGGCACATTTTTAACCTCATCAGTCTGTAGTGCTGTCTGCACAGATCTGAAGGTAGTGATAAAAGGCAGCATGATATGATAGCCAAGTCCACTGGGGCTGGTTAGTAAAGCACCTCCCCTGTAGTACACAGCCAGGTGTCCCTCCTCAATCTTGTGGATGGAGGCATACAAGAGGACCACCACCAGCCCCACCACTGCAGCCACCAGAACCCAGGCTTGAATCATATTCACCCTTGTTCCTCAGGTCAGTGATGCATCGCCCCCACCCACAAAGCTGCCTTGCTGCCCCACCAACTGCTGCCAAGAGCCGGCCCCGCCCACCTAGTGGATAATATTCGTGATTATATTTATAATCAATATTTATTGATTGCTTCATATTGAGAACTATTACAAAATCACGTTAATTTTTTACCACTTAATCTTTAAAGAAAATCTATAATAACTATAGAAAGTTCTATGCAGCAGCAAAGAAAGATGACATCATGAACTTTGCAGGTGAATGAATGGAACTAGAAGACATTATGCTAAATGAAGTAACAGAGTCCCAGAAAAATAAAGGATGAATATCACCCTCATCTCATTATGCTAGCACCAAATATCTAGTAGTAAAGCAAACTGAGCAATATTTTCTTTTACCTGAAATCAACTGAACCATTATAATATGAATACCTTAATGGGATCTATAATTAGCCCACCACATATTTTCATACTTTGTAATTGTGGTATTCGGAGGGAAGGTATGTATGCATATTTTAGAGTAATATAAAATTAAAGGGAAAATGTGAATTCAAAAAATGGTTACCCTCATTTGAGGATGCTAACAACAAATTCCCAGTTGATAGGCAAGCTGAAAAACATTATAGTTATATTTATTTTTATTTATTTTTATTCTATTTTTGAAAATTGTTTTTATAATTTTTACAATGCATTTATTAATGTTCTGTGTATTTCAGACATCATTTCTTAGTTCAGTTTAAACATAATTCCCTTTTCCCTTCCCCTTACCCCACCCCACATCAAGCACTCTGCCATAACCTGCATCTTTCAGTCTTTTTTTGTTTAGTAAGTCACAATTTCCTCTAATTTTATATTACTATAAATATGCATACATATTTTCCACTCATATACAGTAATTACAGAGTCTGAAAGTGGTAGATCAATTCTAGAGCCCATTAAGAGATTTACATTATAACAACATATTTGCATTCCGAGAAACAGAAATATAACAATGTTGTTCAGCTTGCGTTTCATCTGGAGATTTTAGTGTTAGTATCTGCAAATGAGGGAGACCATTCCCCACTTGTTTTTCTGGGACTGTGTTACTTCACTTAGCATAATGGCTTGGAATTCCACCCATTTACCTGTAAAGTTCATGATATCATCTTTCTTTACCACCAAGTAGTACTCCATTGTGAAGATGTACCACATTTTTGTCATCCACTTCTCAGTTGTGGGGCATTTAGGTTGGTTCTAGCTCTTTGCTATTGTGAAGAGAGCTGCAACAAACATGGATGTGCATGCATCTTTGCAGTAGGATGAGTCTTGTGGATATATACTGAGGAGTTGTATGGCTGGGTCAAGTGGTAGGCTCATTTTGAGTCTTTTAAGGGTTCTCCACACTGCTTTCAATAATGGTTGTACAAGTTTACATTCCCACCAGCAGTGGATGAGTGTCCCCCTTTGCCCACAACCTCTCCAGCATTTGGTGTCTTTTGTGTTCTTGATCTTAGCCAGTTGTATAGGAGAGAGATGATATCTGAGAGTGGTTTTAATTTGCATTTCCTTAATTATTAATGATGTTGAACCCTTTTTAAGATGTTTCTCATCCATCTTTCCTTCCTCACCGGTGAAGTCTCTGTTCAGCTCTTTACTCCATCTTTTCAGTAGGTCATTTGTTTTCTTACTTCTTTGTTTTTTGAGTAGTCTCTATATTCTTGACATTAATGCTCTGTCAGATGAACCACTGGTAAAAATTTCCTCCATGTGTTTTCTCTGCACTTCCATGATTGTTTTTTTTTTTTTGTTTTTTTTGCTATACAGAAGCTTTTGATTTTGATGAGTTCCCATTTGTCAGCTGTTTACTTTATTTCCTGTACAGCTGCTGTCTGATTTAGAAAGTCTTTTCCTTCACCTATGACTTGTAGGATGTTACCAATTTTTTCTTCTATCACCTTCAGGTTTTCAGAGTTTACGTTGAGATTGTTGATTCGCTTGGAGTTGAGTTTTGTACAGGGTAAGAGGTAGGGGTTTAATTTTGTTCTGCTACAAATGGTGATCCAGTTTTGCCAGCACCATTTTCTGAAGATGCTATCCTTCTTCCATTGAGATTTTTTTTTTTTTGCCCCTTTGTCAAATATGAGGTGGCTTAAATTGTATGAGGACAACTTTGGATCTTCAATTTTGTTCTGTTGATCAATGCGTCTGTATTTGTACCAGTACCAGGCTTTCTTTATGACTATAGCCCTGTAATATAGCTTGAAGTCTGATAGAGCAATCCCCCTTGTATTGCATTTTTCACTCAGGGTTGCTTTAGCTATTCGGGATCTTTTGTTTTTCCATATTAATTTAAAGATTTTTTCAAAGTCTGTGAAGAAGCTCATGAGGATTTTCATTGAGATTGCATTGAATCTGTATATCAATTTAGATAAAATGGACATATGTACTATATTAATTTTTAACCCATGAGAGTGGGAGATCTTTCCATCTTTTGATGTCATTTTCTTGTTGTTTTTGTTTTTTGATCTTTTTGAGACAGGGTCTCCCTGCAGCTCTGGCTGTCCTGGAACTCACTATGTAGACCAGGCTGGCCTTGAACTCAGGAAGATCAGCCTGCCTCTGTCTCCCAAGTGCCAGTATTAAAGGAGTGTACCACCACGCCTGGCACTAATGTCATTTTCAATCTCCTTCTTCAGGGGTTTAAAATTTTTGTTCAAGAGATATTTTGTATCTTTGGTGAGGTTCTTTTGCAGGTATTTTATTATTTTTGAGGCTATTATGAGTGGGAAGGTCTTCTTATATTCCTTCTCCATTTGTTTATTGTTGGTGTAAAGAAAGGCTACTAATTTTTCTAGATTTATTTTGTATTCCACCACTTTACTGAAACTTGTAATGATTTCTACAAGTTTTCTGTTGGAGATTTTAGCATCCCTTAGGTAAACTATTATATCATCTGCAAAAAGGGATAGCTTAACTTCTGCTTTTCCTATTAGTATCCTTTAATTTCCTTTTCTCATCTTATTGCCCTAGCAAGCCTTTCAAACACTATATTAAAGACCAGTGGCTATAAGGGGTAGCCTTGCTTGGTTTCCACCTTTAAGGGAAATGGTTTCAATTTTTCTCCATTTAGGATGATGTTGGCAATGGGTTTGCTATATATAGCTTTGATCATGTTGAAGAATATTCCCTTCAGTCTGATTTCCTACAGGACTTTAAACGTTAAGAGATGCTAGATCTTGTCAAAGGCTTTTTCTGCATCAATTGAGATGATCCTGTGTTTTTTGTCTTTCCGTTCATTTATGTGTTTTATGATATTTATTGATTTACATATGTTGAACTATCCCTGCATCTCTGGTATGAATCTAACTTGGTCATGATGGATGATCATTTTGATGTTGGTCTATATGCGATTTGCAAGTATTTTGTTGAGAATTTTTGCAACTATGTTCATTAATGAGATGGATCTATAGCTTTCTTTTTTGTTTGTATCTTTGCCCCATTTTGGTATTAGGGTGACGCTGGCTTCATAGAAGGAATTTGGGAAAATTCCCTGTGTTTGAATCCTTCTGAACAGATTAAGTAGTAATGGTTGTAGGGTCTCTTTAAATGTTTTATAGAATTCTGCTGTGAATCCTTCTGGACCGGGGCCTTTTTTAGTTGGGAGGTTTTTTATTACATCCTCAATTTCTTCAAATGTTATGGGTTTGTTTAAACTGTCAATCTCTTCTTGGTTAAGTTTTGTTGGTTCTCAGGATTTCAAGAATTCATCCATTTCTGTTAGGTTTGCAAATTTAATGGAGTATAGGTTTGTGAATTATTCCTGCATAATTGTATGGATCTTTACTTTTTCTGGGTTATGTTTCCCCTTTCATCATGAATAGTCTTGATTCGGAGTTGCTCTTTTTTTTTTTAGTTAGCTAGTATAGAGGTGTGTTTATTTTGTTTATCATATTTTCAAAGAACCAGCTTTTGATTTTAATGATTCTATGTATTGCTTTCTTTATTTCTATTTCATTGATTTCTGCTCTGATTTTTTGTAATTTATTCCTATCTTTTGGGTTTAGGGTTCATTTGTTGTTGTATCTAAAGTGTTTTTGCTGCAGTGTTAGATTGTTTATTTGTTCCCTTTCTGTTTTTTTTTTTAATGTGGGCACTTAGGGTTATAAATTTCCCTCTCAGGATTGCTTTTAAAATATCCCACTAGTTTTGTTGTGTTGTATTTTCTTTTTCATTCACTACCATGAATACTTTTATTACACTCTTTATTCCTTGCCTGAACCATTCATTATTCAGGATGGTGTTTAGTCTCCATGTGTTCTTGTAGATAGTTGTACTTATTCTAGTGTTCATATTGAGCTTTATTGCACTGTGGTCTGATAGAATGTATGGAATATTTTCAATCCTTTTGTATTTGTTAGATTACTTTTGTGTCCCAATATGTGATCAGTTAACTATCCCTAAGCAATTAAAGTGAGAAATCAAAAAAATTTTTAACAGAGTAAATACAAACCTAGACCAAGAATGCAAACAAAAAATAAGGTGAAAGGAAGCAACACGCATCTCTCAATAATAACTTTAAATACTAATGGTCTCAATGCCCCAGTCAAAAGACATAGACTGGGAGAATGGATTAGGAAACAGAATCCTTCTATATGCTGTCTACAAGAAACCCATCTCACCCTGAAAGATGGACACCACCTTAGGGTGAAAGGATGGAAAAAATATTCCAAGTGAATGGTACCAAGAGACAAGCTGGAGTGGCTATTCTAATATCAGACAAAATAGATCTCAAAGTAAAACTAATCAGAAGAGACAAAGAGAGCCATTACATCCTTGTCAAAGGAACAATTAACTATGAAGACTTCACAATCCTAAATGTTTATGCACCCAACTCTTTTGCACCTCATTCAATAAACACTACTCTGAAGGACCTCAAGACACCAATTAATCTTAACGCACTAATAGGAGACTTCCACACCCCAATGAGCCCCTTGGGTAGATCAACCTCAACACCCCAATGAGACCCTTGGATACATCAACTGGATAAAACATAAACAGAGAGACATCAGAACTGAACAATACAATACACCAAATGGACCTCAGAAACATCTACAGAATATTCCACCCCCAAACCAGAGAATATACTTTCTATTCAGCACCTCATGGAACATTCTCCAAAATCAACCACAAAGGAGAAAAATGCAAGACACCTATGGCAGAAGGCATGAACTTATGTGGGGGGCAGGCAGAGGAAAATGTGTCTAAATTGGACTGAAAGATAATGTATGAAATATACAAATCATCAATAAAAATTTAAAAAATATATAAAAAATTTTAAAAAGAAAATATTCTCATCTTCCTGATAAGGAAACTCAATTTAGTTAGGATGAATAATGCCATCACAAATTCATCTTCATATCTTGTCGCATGTTTATTGGAAATTTAGATGTAGATACAGTGGAGAATCATATTTTGATTGTCACAGACATATATGATTAAAGCACAAATATGCATGAAGTGGATTGTTTCATTTTTTCAACTTTTCAGACAAGCCCTGACGCATTAACTTTTTATTTGTTACTGTCTCATTGAAATATATAACTGTCACTATGTATAATGCTAAGACCAGGGATTTCATAATAGTAACAAATTTTAATTTTTTAATATAATAATTTTATTGATTTTTTTCTATTTCAGACATCATTGCTCAGTTGAATTAAGACATATTTCCTTTTCCCTTCCTCCTACACCACCCCAGTTCATGCATTCTGCCATACATCTGCATCTTTCTCTCAGGCGTTTTAAAGTTTTTCTCTGCAAAGGCTTATTGTTTTGGGCAGAATTTAACTATATGAGTCTTTTCTTTGAGTCAGTCCTTATGTTGTTGTTGTTCCCTCCCAGTTGCATTGTTCTAAAATATGCCTATATATAGGTCATATATGTTCCAGAATGATGTTTTAGAGAAATAAACTCCATGTTAATTCTAATATATGTTTAGGAGTACATATTTTTATTTTTAATTTTATATTACTGTAAAATATGAATATGGACTTTCCACACATATAAATTAATTACCATGTCTAAAAGTAAGCGGTAAGATAATTCAAAGGCTCCTTAAAAGATTCACATTATAACATTACAGTGGCTTTCAGAGAGGAAGACATATAACAATAACGTTGTTCAGCTTGCCTTTCAATTGTGGGATTTGGTACTAGCATCCACAAATGAAGGAAATCATTCTCTGTTTCTTTGGGACTGTGTTTCTTCACTTAGCATAATGGCTTTGAGTACCATCCATTCACCTGAAAAGCTCATGATGTTGTCTTTTTTTTTTTTTTTTTGGTGGTTCAATGGATTCTTTATTTTTTTATTATTTTATTTGTTTATTTTAAGGGATTCTACAATATAATAACACAGTTGTTTGCAGATAATATTGATGTTACTCAGTTTGCCATACAATTAGGTAATTGGTGCATTTTGCAAGTATCTATGTCCAAATTTTGAACAACCCAAGG